>JBBPLE010000509.1:0-24064 GCA_038089675.1 Boletales sp. KT-2023b | reverse complement strand
ATGTCCAGACGATCCAATGGCTACTACGCAAAGGCGCAGATGTGCATGGCACTACATCAGACGGGAATTCCTTCCTTCACCTCGCCATTGTGGTAGATGAGAGCTCTGATGATGACGATGACGATGATGATGACGATGACGAAGATGATGCTCATCAGATGGAAGCCAAGCGCTTGGACCTGGTGAAGATGTTCATTGAGGCTGGCTGCAATCCTGCTGGCTGTGATTCTAAGGGCAAGACAGCTCTGGAAGCTGCCATTGGACAAGGATATAATTCCATTGTTGAATACCTACTGTCCTTCAATGTCCCAATACCTTCAGACATCCTATTGAAGGCTATGTCATACAAATTCGAGGATCCACAAGCAGTGCAATCTCTTCTCCGCCATGGTGCTAATGTGCATGTCACTACGGACAATGGTGACACCCTTCTCCATCTTGCCATTGCCAATTGGGATGAAGAAGAGTGTTTAGTGTTTGTCAAGATGTTCCTTGAGGCTGGCTGTGATCCCACTGCCTGCAATTCTGACGGCGGGACAGCTCTGGAAGCAGCCATTGAACAATGACAAGCTTCTGTTGTTGAATACCTACTGTCGTTCAATGTCCAAATTCCTCTGGACATCCTATCCAGAGCTCTGTCATACCAATTCCTGGATACACAGGTGGTGCTATCTCTTCTCCACCATGGTGCTAATGTGCATGTCACTATGGACAATGGTGACACCCTTCTCCATCTCGCCATTGCCAATTGGGATGAAGAAGAGTGTTTAGTGATTGTCAAGATGTTCATTGAGGCTGGCTGTGATCCCACTGCCTGCAATTCTGATGACAAGACAGCTCTGGAAGCCGCCACTGGACAGCAATATGTTTCCGTTGTTGACTACCTACTTTCGTCCAATTTCCCAATTCCTCCCAACATCCTATCCAGGGCTATGTTATACCGATTCCAGGATACACAGGTGGTGCAATCTCTTCTCCGCCATGGTGCTGATGTGCATGTCACCATGGGCAGTGGTAATACCCTACTCCATCTCGCCATTGCCCACCACAACCAACCATTCTGTTTGGAATTCGTGAAGGCGTTCATTGAGGCTGGCTGTGATCCCGCTGGCTGCAATTCTAAGGGAAAGACGGCTCTGGAAGCAGCCATTGAACGAGGAAATGCTTTCGTTGTTGAATACTTACTGTCACTCAATGTCCCAATTCCTCTAAACATCCTATCCAGAGCTATGTCATACAGACTCCATGACATACAGGTGGTGCAATCTCTTCTCCGCCACGGTGCTAATGTGCATGTCACTACGGATGATGGCGATACCCTACTCCATCTGGCCATTGCCCATCAGGACGAAGAAGAGTGTTTAGTGTTTGTCAAGATGTTCATCGAGGCTGGCTGCGATCCCGCTGCCCGCAATTCTGAGGGCAGAACGGCTCTGGAAGCCGCCATTGATAAAATTTACAGTTCTGTGGTGGACATCTGCTCATATGCATTGCTTGATGCAACGTCCGAGGCAAAGGAGACGCATCCGAATGCGCACAACACTACTACCTTCCCTGCTGCACAGAGGCCTCGATTTGAATGTATGGACTAGCATGACTCGTCGAGTACAACACACGTCTCGTCTCGCTTTCACATCTACCCGTACAATTTATTTACCATGCATACGATCGTCAATGAAATATTACCAAGCTTGTCGTGTCTTTTTATCAGCTATCGCTGCCATCCACCTGAAACCCCTTCCAGTATGAAAATCTAGCAGATGCATGAACATCCACACATTCTTGTGTCAGATACTGACCACTGAAAGCAATCTTCATGAGATCCTGACATCGGAATGACGCGCGTCATGATGGCCCTATGGACGGCAGTCGCTTCGCTACCCTTCGTTCCTAATCGTACGAAGATCACCGCAACTGCCCCATGCGTCACCAACCATGATCGTCACCAAGGACATGTGTCTCGGAATCCAACCCGAAGGATGGCAAACGTCAACTTGAGGCTCATCGTCGACCGTCGTGTGGAAGTACTCCGTTCTCATTGTTTTTTTTTTTTTCTTCAGAATTCGAACGTTATATGGGAGTTTCCGAGTCATCTGCCGCGGTTCGCTGAACCAATCGCGAGGCATATGGCATGGTCGCAGGCCGTTCCCCGAAACATTCGTTAAAAGTACGCCTTGCTACAATGGGTGCCAGTGTTTGGCCGTTCCCGAACACGTTGGAAGCTGACGGTGGCACACCCAGAAAGCGCATGTCTCGCATGGTGCCTCCTGGCGACCCCGTCGGGTTCCTCCGCGTTGTCCGGATCCCTGTATATGGCGTGCAGATTGACGGGCCTGTTGGAGTCATACCAGCCGCGATTCTGCGGGACGATGGCGTGGGTGTGTCTGTTGATGTTCGTGCGCCGACGATGATTCTTGGGTATGTGACAGTCTGTGTCTGTCGGCTCGCGCAGGTGTAATCAAGCACAAGTTTGAGGTGGCCAGAGAGAAGCTCGAAGGTCGCAATCTCACGTGCGATCAATCGACGAGGTCGTGAAATATATGGATGTTGTTTATGAATGAAAGTGCTAAGATACGATAAACACCATCAAGTCCGTACTAGAAAAGTCCATTATCGCCCCAAAGGAAAGGTCAAGGTAATGCAGAAATGCTACACCGAGTGATAACATACACCGACCATGGCAGTGCATGGAAACAAAAGAGAAAGAGAGACAACATTGTGCTGGATATCAAATGCCGACGTCGTGTCCATGCGCATGATTCGTGCCATGATTCTATCTATTTTAATTGCATCGCGATTCGTTCCACCGGGCCTTGAGAATGCGCTATCGCGGAGTGAGTACCACGCGGTGGATGTGAACGAAACGCGCACCTTGGGCTGCTGAGGATACGCCGCATTCCCGTCCGGTTCATAGTCGTGCAGCTTCCGCTTCAACGCGCGCGGTGGAATGGTGATGCAGAGACCCGAATAGACCTGGACGCCAAACTGTCGGTGACGATCAGTCAACGGACCCGGGCGCATATATGCGACGCACCGGTGGCAAAAACGAATCCGACGACGCGTCCGAAGCTATGCAAAACGATCAGCCTCGCCACGCCGAGAGAAGGGGGCACGTACACGATGAAGACGGCAGGGACATGTCGTCGGCATAATCGTCCTCGGGCAGCTGCCTCGGGGCCAGCCGCGGTGCGCCAGGCACCTGGTACGCCTCGCACGCGGTAAAGTCGAGATGAAGCTGGAGCGGTGGCAGACGCAAGACGAGGCGGGGGCGGCTGCCGCGGCGGCGCTGCTTCCGGATCGCATGCGCGTCGTGTGGCATGGTGGCGTCCAGGGCGGGGGAGTGGTCGAGGACGGGGGGCGGGTGGGTGGAGACGTACTTGGACGGGCAGGCGCGGGCCTTGGAGGTGTCGACGCGGAGACCGACGCGGTAGGCGCGGCGTTTGGCGTGGTGGGTGGGGCGGATGCGACAGCGGAACTGGAGCGCGATCTGGCTGTAGCGGGCGTTGGTGTGGCGGAGGCGAGAGACGAGCTGGGCAAAGGCGGCGGTGGAGAAGGCGGAGCGGGCCATATCAAGGATGGGAGTGGACATGGAGAGGAGACGAGTCACGCCTGCGTGCAAGAACGAGAATGAATGAAAAAAAAAGGTGCCGGACAGAGAATGCAAGAAAGAGAACGGCGTCGATATTTATACGCCAGCCGTGTCTCGGAGACAAAGGAGGATCGACATCTCACGTGGCTCAAAGTATCCGTCGTCACTGCTCGGCAACGCTCTCGGCTTCATCCGCGGCGCACCCGGCACCGGCGGCAGTACGAGTGGCAACAGATCCAGTCCGAGCGGCGACAAAACCTCGTCTTCGTCCAGCACCGGGGTCGATGAGGCGACCGCACACGCCGTGGACGTGTCGATACAGAGACCAGCTCTGTGCGCACGTCGCTTCGCATGGTGTCTCGGCCGATACGCGCGACGACACTGGTATGCGATGCGATCGTACCGCGCGTTGGCCTCTCTCAGCCGGTGAACCAGTTGCGTAAAGAGGGTGGACATGAGGAAGGTACCAGACAACGACTCTGGGCGAAAAAAACCAGCATATTTATACTACTCATTAATTACGTCGGGGGTCGCGTTCGACCGTGCTGCGATGTGGGTCCAATTTGTTGTTCTAAAAAAGGTAAAGTCGTGATCGACATCAATTCACGTGATACAGTGATGGCACTCGGTGGGTGCATTTGGACACGCAACAACGATATCGATGTCTGCGCGTGCACACAAGATTGGCAAGTTGAATCGTTTTGATGCTATTCGGGGCTGTCTCATCGATACCAGGGTCTCTGCTTTTTTGTCCCAACTGCGGTACCCTCCTCAACTTACCAAAGGGTGACGAGCAGAGCGTCACTTGCGAACAATGCCATCACGAAGAACCTGCTTCCTGTACGTCTTTCCTCGTCTTCTTACGCCATCTCCTCTCGACCTTCTCAGCCTACGAAAACACCGAGATCATCACCCGCTCCCATCCGGATGCATTCCCATCTGCGCTCAGACAAAAGCGCAAGACGCAGACCAAGGTCCATCATGGCAAGGTCCTCCCCAAGGTGCGCCCTCCCACCGACATCCACCCCGTCTAATCGGACACAGGTAAACGAAAAATGTCCCGCGTGCGGACACCCAGAGGCGTTTTATGAGGAAAAACAGGTCCGTTCTGCCAAGCCGCACACCACTCAGCTCATCCCGCTACAGATGCGCAGCGCAGACGAAGGCTCCACCATTCTCTATACGGTATGCCTCAGCTCTCCACAGTGTCCTCCTCCGCCTCACGTATCTATTCTAGTGCGTCTCGTGCAAGCATGGGTGGCGGATCAACAACTAGGCACAAAAGGGGGTAGTGTGCCTTGCCCTCTACACGTTTACCCCTACACTACAGAAAAGGGCAACCACACCGAATCCGCCAAGGATGCTCGCTAGTGTTGCCACCACTCCTTCCCGGATGGGTATCTTGTCTTTTGGAAGTCTGTAAACACATCAGTCTCCGTCTGCGACCAGCAGGGATGCACCGACGTTGAAAAGTAGAATGTGAGCCCGAACGTAGATACGAGCAGGACGAGCGCGATGTGTGGCAGAACCGATGCGGACACGTAGGGTGTAAACGGAGGCAGTGACTTGTGCAGCGCCTTTACAGCGTGCTCTCGTTGTCAGTCCGGGCGGGCATGAGTGAATATAAGCGTACCTGCACGGCGTCGTAGTTGTCCATGTCGAGGTTCTAGTCAGAGAGCGCTGCTGACGTATCATTTTTGACTGCCAAATATATGTCATCAACCCATATCAACGTTGCCCTCTTTTCCACTACCGCCTGTCTTTCGACTACTACCTCCTGTCACCCATCTCAAAGGTTTATCTCCTCTCTTTATTTTCCTTGCCCTCCTCTCTTACCTGTCCCTGCGTTTCCAGATGTCCGCAGCGCAAAAGGTCCAACAACACCCCGTGTTCATCCAGGCCCAGAACAAGGTCAACTACCACCTCAACCAGCTCGACAAAGAGGTCCTTGCTCTCGCTCTTTGCTTTTCCTGGTCGATTCTGACCCCATGATAGCTCTCAAAGTACCAGGTACTGAACACGGTTGAGCAACACACCCAGGTGCCCAAGACCTTTTTTGCCATTGGCACCGTCCTCCTCGTCGCCCTCTTCCACTTTATCAACCCCCTCGCCGCGCCGGTCTCGAACCTCATCGGGTGGGCCCTCCCTGCCTACTTTTCGCTCAGAGCGCTCGAACAGCCCGCCGCGCAGGACGAGGTGCAGTGGCTCACCTACTGGGTCATCCTCGGCTATTTCAGCTTTGCCGAGAGCTTTGCGTCGGGCATCATCTTGTACTACGTCCCATGGTATTACGCGCTCAAGACGGTGTTTGTGCTCTGGCTGCAGTTGCCAAACGTTCGGGTGCGTCGTGGTTGTGGTATCTGTCACCCTATCCGCTCATGTGGTTGGTAGGGCGCTCAAGTATTGTATGGGTCAGCCATCAAGCCTGTGTTGACCAACGTTGGATGTTGCCGTGCGGTCGTGGCCACGGACACGGTGACCGCAGAGGAATTGCGCAACCGCGTCCACACGGCCACGAGCGAGGCGGATTAAGGGCGTCGAGTGTCTGTTGACTCGGTTTATGTTGCCATTTTCTTTTTTTGTTTCTGCGTTTTCTTTTTCTGCGTCAGTGACGCCTCGTGACTCCTATCCGCAATGATTTGTTATAACGTCCGATGTTATATTTCATGGCCCACCGCCTCGCATAGACAGTTTATGTTGTGTTTTTTCGTTTTCGATGAACGTATATTTATCTCGACGCCTGCCCAGCCCATGGTCAAACGGATTTGATCGTGTGAGAGGGAGCGTGGCATGTGAATGTGTGACTTGCTGCGGAGCGGTGACTTGTGGGTAGGTCTAGACCGTGTCCGTATCGGGACGAGAAAATGCTTGGGCTGCAGATCATCATGATGAAACGGCGCGCCTGACGTATCTTGTACGTCGAACACCAGTCCATCGCACGTCTTTTATATCACTCAAGTACTGCAGGGATCTGCGTAGTGAAGAACGTGTTCGCCTCGACGTGCGACGCGATACGTCATCGTATGCGGATTGAAAGGTCAAGTCACAGGACAGTACACTAATACCTTCAGTGGGTACTAGCCGACAGTCTCTTGGTGTTGCCGAGGTGTTGCCGAGTGTTGCCGGGTGTCGCGGACCGCTCATGACAGTACCCGTCCCACTGAAGGGCCCTTGCTCCCGGCGTCAAACCACACGGCACACAACAATTCAAGTCCTGCACATGAGCGTGGTCGCGCCGTGCCGATGGGTCCGCCCATTGGTTGCTCGTGCGGCTTTGACTCGCCCCTCCAAAACGATCTTACGGTCTGCATCCCGAGCGTTTCGGGGGGAGTGGACCGACCCTCTACTAGGAGCATACGGTTTGCACGCGCGCGATGCGTACATCCATCGTATCGACGGTCGCCCCGACACGTCAGACTGGGGGGATCCAGAACGAGGACGCGATTCCCCTCCGGCGCGTGCGTATGCCTCGTCGTCGTACGTGAGAACTACACACCGCTCGCTTTCCGACGGGGGGATGCGCGGTCGAAGAGGGGTTGTGTTGGTTATCTGCATCTGAGGCGGTAAATGGAAGCGCTGATGAACAGACCCGGTCCGGATGTGAGAAAGTCGATCGAGGCGAGTTTGAGGGAGGGGGCGGCTGAGCAGATGATGGACCGTCTGTTAGGTATTTTACTAGTGTCATTGCGTACACTTTCACTACGTTCCTATATTTGGACACAGTTAGTCTTTGTACGACACTCGCTCACTCGCGCTCTTCAACACGTCCGTTGGTACTTACCCATTCCTTCTGTCCCCAGGATCCCAAGGTATGATCTCAGACCGGATGTGATCCTCACGTTCAGCCATCCAAACCTCGGCTGGCGATGCGTTCGGACGGCATGGGCAGAAAAAGTGCGTCGGCGTCTGTTTGATGATGGATCTGACGCTCTACCGAGTTACTGACGGGGGTGCACGAAACCCACATATCTGCCGAGCACGCCGGGACGGTCGTACGCCCACCCCTTCGTACTCCGTGAGATAGCATCATCTGTTGTCGTTTCTTTGTCCTCCCCATCACCTTCACACGATCAACGATCGACCTGTTTCCCGACCGTTTTGGCACCAATTGTCCCCGCGTTCTCGACTGCGCCGCTAGAGGGGAGGGGAAGAGCTGTCAATCAAGCATTAGTTAGATGCGTGTTGCCCTTTTTTTTTCTCCCTTCTGTGATACCGCGGCGCATACGTGCAATGTCGTGATGTATCACCAAAAATGAAGTGGCGTATCGCAGGTGCTTGCCACGTAGGAGGCACAGCCTACGTTCGAAGGTCCATCTTTGATCGCGTCCGATGATCTTCTTGATGTCGTCGGACGCACAGCGCTCGCTTGTCAAACTGTTCAGTGCATGCACAAGGAAGACGCCTGTCGCTTGTCACTCATTCATTGGGCCGCTGGTTGACATGTCTCGTACGTGTTTATGGGAGTCTGGACAGGTCTACCATGGTCTTCGAGTACATGCGAACCAACGGTATTCATTGCGCCGCTCAATCATCAAAGAAGCTGCGGCAGGGCATCAGATGAAGCCATGATCTCACCGACATCCTTAATGTGACTTCCATTCGGTCACGCCGTAAGACGGTCACAGCTTCCGGGGATTGGCTTATAACCTTGACCATCCGTCCGTTTTGTTGCAGATTTGACCCCCGTTTTCGTGTAATATCCAAAACTCAAGTCTATGACTTCCGCACTACAGCTCGCCGTCCAAACCATTCTATTCAATAATTATGCGCGTCGTATGGTCATCCACATTGCCACTTTCCTGCCATTGACCATGCGCTTCCTAGTCGTGATAGTGACTGCCGTTGGATATGATTACAGTGCGTAACGCGGTTCTACATCCGTACCTTGATGGTGCTTGAGCTACCACAAACTAGTCCTCACGATTCCGGATGAAGTAGGTGCTCATGCTTGATGCTAATATTCGGTAACTGATTCAGTCCTTTGGAGATTGAATACATTTGGGTCAGCGGATGATATTGCCTGACCGATCACATGTCTCACATTGTTGCAGAGCAAACCCTGGATGCGCGTCTCTACGATGTTTGTCCTCGTGTGTATCTCAATCGTTTCCACATGCCTGTATTAACACCTGATCTAGGTTCGTTATTGTGGTTTGACTTCATGCATGTATGTGTGCCACTGGAATAATATGTCTGGGTTGCTGATCAGTTCATTAGGTTAGGTGGTTTCTGTATGTTTAAAACCACAAGATTTCCAGGTTATTGAGCTGACTTGGAGCACATTTGCAGGGGGGAGTTCCTTCTTCCCTGGTCCAGAAAAGGTGATATTACACATTGCTTGTGGTCAATAGGCATGCTCAACTTGTGTAGGTGTAAGTGAATTCAACATACCTTCTGGCTAATCAATGAGCTTTGCATGGAATCATCATGATCCAATAGTTGTGAGTACAGTCATTCAGTCCCTTTATATCCTTTCACCCTAAGGGCATTAGGTTATATCACAGACATTTTTGGTACTTGGTCTTCAATGTTTTTCCTGGCTGCTGCTGAATGTGAGATTTCATATTCAGCTCTGGTGTGTAACTCACATTTGTGGATGCAGTGGTGATGATCATCTGTGTGTGGGCATTGTACAATCGGTCAAGGGTCATCCTTGGAACTCTTCTTGTGGTGTATGCAATTGAGGTCATTGCAAATATAGTCTGGAGTGCTATGTATTCCATGACTATGACCAATGCAGGTATGTGCACTGCAGATCCATGTCATGCACACTGCATAACAGATTCAACAGGTATTGCTCAAATACTCAATTTTACATTTTGCACACAACAATCCATTCCCTATGTTCTGCTTCTACTGTTAAGCAGTTCTGAAATTGTGCTTGGTGCACTCATGTGTCTGCTTGTCATAACCCACTTCATCTGGAGCTCATTTCAGATGTACAAGGTGACAAAGCATGTGCATCTGAGTCATTATGTGAACCTGCTTGTGAGAGAAGGCATGGTATATTTTCTCATGTATGTCCACCTCATTCCATATCCAACTTGGTCCATTGCACCCTGCACTAAACAGTAATCAAACAGTATCCTACTGAATTTGGTCTCTGGCCTGTTGTTTGAGACAGGATATATCTTGATGTCTGGGTGGTATCAATTCCTGCTTGGACTACTGCAATCTCTACTCATGTACACATTGATCCCCCGATTCATCTTGAATCTGCGGAAGCTCTATGCCTGCAACCTTCAAGGTAGATGTGGAAGCCAGCTTGACACGGCATTTGGATTGTCAATGGGATCGGGCCCCAATGGTGCTGCCAGTGCAATCATGTTCGCGGGTGGGCTGCAGAACGAGGAGGAAGGACAGGAGGAAGAGATCCAGGTGGAGGCACAGAAGCATGGGGGTGCATGACAAGGATGGAACCAGGATGGATATTCCGTGGTCAATGCATCACAGACACATTGTGCCATATTGTGTATGTATTTATTTCGAAGAAGGATACAACTTGGGACACGATCATTATGATATTGCTGAAAGCGAACATGACATCTCTGAGTACTATGTTCTGTGGCATCGGGTGAGATCGTTTCGGCTCATGCAGGCATCGCATGAAGTCTGTCGATGGGCAAAAAAGACTCGAGAGTGCAGGTGTCTATTTGATGTTGCGCCTGAGGCTGTACTGAGTTACTGACAGAGGTGGACGAAACCTACATATGCACCGTCTTCACCTTCGCTGACCGTCGTACTCCCACCTTTCGTATACTTACACCTGTCATTTCTATGCCCTCACCGCTACACCATCTGGGCATTCCATCAACTATTAGCCTGTCGCCCAACTGCTCCGGCCCCAAGGGCCAATGCTCCCCACGCTCCTGGCTGCGCTGCCGCAGTTGAAGGGAAGAAATGTCGATCAAGCCCCGATTAGATGCGTGTCGCAGCTTCGTTTCTGTGTGATACCGTCCAAACACGTGATTGCGAACTTTGCGACCAATACTTAGGGATCAGCACGGGTAAACCCGCGGGTGCCACAGCTTCAACCCGTACCCGTACCTGCACCATACCCGTACCCGTCAACCCGCGGGTCTTGATATCGACGGGTACCACGCACGGGTACACGGGTCACTACCTGCGGGGAAGCAGCGAGACAGGTAGCAGGGGGGCGAGGTGGCGGCGGCGGCGGCGAGACAGGCGGCAGGGACTCGCGAGAGCGGCCGGGGCAACCAAGATGGCGCGAGGCGGCGGCGGCGGCGGCGGCAACAACAACAACAACGACAACGACAACGACAACGTGACAACCGTGGTATCACGGTTGTCGCGCTGTCGTTGTCGTTTTCGGGTGGGACGAGGGGAGGCGGCAAGACAGGCGGCAGGGAGTGAGGGCGGCTGGGGCAACCAAGACGGCACGAGACGGCGGCGGTGACAACGACAACGAAAACGACAATGACAACGACAACGTGACAACCGCGGTATCACGGTTGTCGCGCTGTCGTTGTCGTTTTCGGGTGGGACGAGGGGAGGCGGCGAGACAGGCGGCAGGGAGCGAGGGTGGCTGGGGCAGCCAAGACGGCGCGAGATGGTGGCGGCAGCGACAACGACAACAACGACAACACGACAACCATGGTATCACGGTTGTCGCGCCATCGTTGTCGTTTTCGGGTGGGACGAGGTGAGACAGGCGGCACGGTGCGAGGGCGGCTGGCGCAACCAAGACGGCGCGAGATGGCGCGAGACGGCGGCGACAACAACAACAACAATGACAACGTGACAACCATTGTATCACGGTTGTCGCGCCGTCGTTGTCGTTTTTGGGTGAGACGAGGGGAGGCGGCGAGACAGGCGGCAGGGGGTGAGGGTGGTCGAGGCAGTCAAGATGGCGAGGCGGCGGCGACAATGACAAAGACAACGACAGCGTGACGACCGTGGTATCACGGTTGTCGCGCTGTTGTTGTCGTTGTCGGGTGAGACGAGGGGGGGGCGGTGAGACAGGCGGCAGGGGGCGAGGGTGGGGGCAGTGAGAGTATACTAGTCACGGGTCCACGGGTCATCGAGGTCCAACCCGTACCCATACCCGTGGATACCTGTACCCGTGCAGATCTCTACCAATACTTGCATTGTGATCATCGTGTCTGATCGAAATTGAGCAGCATATCGCAAGTACTTGCCATATAGAAACCATTGTCATTTATTGAACGCGTCCGTACATTGACTCGGAAGGATCGGCATTATACCGCATGGAAATGTTTTTAAAAAAAGAAAGTGCCGGTGGGACCCGGAAATAGGATCTGGTGGCCCAGCTTGTTCTGCGGGAGATACATCGCGCCAGGTGATCGCATTGGTATCCTGCTGATAAGAAGTCTCATTATGCCCACCCACCTTGTCGCCACTACCTACTCCCTTCGAGTGCTATAGTTAGCAGTTCATCTAAATGGTCCTGGAAGACAACGGTCAGGGTAGCGGTCAATCCCCTTGACGAGGGCCTTCGCAGATCGAAATCGCACGCACCTTCCACTCCCCTACCTCAGGCTGTCCAAGTCGGCGTACCACTGTACCGTCTGGAGTCGGGTTTCCCTGTTTCACGGGGTCCTGATGTTCGAACACCCTTAGCACACCGCATTTCAAGTTCATGTCCACACAGGGTGTGATCGCCCATGATGCGTCGTCCAAAAACAGTCTATGGTCTCAATCCCAAGCGTTTCCGGAGGACCGTGGACCGAACCCCCTGTCATGCATTACCATATGACGCGCCATATATTGACGGTCACCCCACCCCGACATAACGACGCGGGAGCGAGGAATACGCGACAAAGCACGGGGATTCTCTCTGACGCGTACATATGTATACCTCGTTGCGTGTGCGAGACCGCCGCTGGCTCTCCGATAGGGGGGGGGGGATGAACGGTCAAAGGCCGGGGGATGTAATCTGGGGCGGTGAATGGAAGCGCTGATGGGGAGGACGGTCCGGACTCAGGATGTGAGAACGGCGATCAAGGTGAGTTTGAGGGAGGGGGATATGCCACTGGCGGCCGAACAGATGGACCGTCCATTAGGTATTTTACTAGTTTCATTACGTACACTTTCACTACGTTACTATATTTAGACATCGTTAGCCTTTGTACGACACTTGCTCACTCGCACTCTTCAACACATCCGTTGGTACTTACCCACTTCTTCTGTCCCCAGGATCCCAAGGGATGATCTCGAACCAGATGCAAACCTCACGTTCAGCCAATCTGACCCCGGCTGGTGATGCGTTTGGACGGTACGGGCAGACAAAGTGCGTCGGTGTCTGTTTGATGTTGGACCTGACGCTCTACCGAGTTACTGACGTAGGTGCACGAAATCCATATATCTGCAGAACATGCCAGGACCGTCGTACGTCCACCCCTTCGTATTCCGTGAGATAGCAATGCCACCACCTTCACGTGAAAGATTTCTGAGATTGCGCTCAGTGCACTCATATGTCTGCTTTTCATTACCTGTTTCATCTGGCAATCATTTCAAACGTACAAGGCGACAAAGCAGATGCATCTGAGTCGTTATGTAAACCTGCTTTTAAGAGAAGGCATGGTATACTTTTTCGTGTATGTCCACTCGTTCCGTACTCGATGCACCCCGCACTACATAATCAAATAGCGCTCTGATGAATGCTCTCTTGAATGTGCTGCTCGATACGGGAGAAATCCCGACATCCGGCTGGTATCTATTACCGGTCATGACACTGCAAACCACTCCCATGTTAACATTGATCCCCCGATTCATCTTGAATCTGCGGATGCTGTATGCCCGCGACCTCTGAGGTAGATGTGGAAACGAGATCGATACGGCGTTTGGGTCGTCAGCGGGATTAGGCCACAATGGTGCTGTCAGCGCGATCATGTTCGCGGATGGTCCGCAGAACGAGGTGGGACAGGGGGAAGAAAGCCAGGTGGAGGAACGGGAGCATGGCAGTGCGTGACAAAGATGGGACTAGGGCAGGCGTAGTTTGGTCGAAGCGCCATAGGCGCATTGCGCCGTATGTTTTTCGGAGAAAGATACGACTCAGGACATGATCACCATGCAATTGCTGAGAGGGAATATATCTACGGTAGTATTATGTTCTGTGGCATTAAAATAAATCGTTTGAGCTCATTAGAAACAACAAGTCTGTTGCCTTCTGAATCCCCTTGAGCGAATGGACTACGGTACTTGGAACTAAGTTGATGACATTCAATTGCTTCGGAATCACCTTGGCCAGGGAAAGGCGACTGATGGTGTATGAATGCATACGTCTAAGTATGGTTCCTCCTGCTAACAAACGGAGTAGATAACTGGACCAACCAGTGTGCACGTGCCGAGGCACATATCAACGGTCACCTGACACGGCTTGGAGGATCCAGCACACGACCGAGCACAGCGATCCGGTGACTCTCCAGCGCGTGGGCGAGACTTCCGCTCGCTCTCCAGCGGGGGATGGGTGTCGTCGGTCGAGCATGTCCTGACGTCACCGAGGTGGACGAGATGCGTGTCCAACAGGATTCGGACAAGCGCACGCTCACTTGCATGTTCAGCCACTCAGACCTACTATAAGCTTGAAGCTGTGTTTGGATGACATGGGCATAAAAGCGCGTCTGTGTCTCTCTGATGTTGCATCTGACATTCAATTGCAAAGTTACTGAAAACCAGCATATGTGTTAGAGAGCGTGAGGTAGAGGTGAGAAAGCTGTGAGCCTACGTAAGCGGAGGCACGAAGCGGCGCAGGATTTCCTTCAGGTCGCTACCTCCTCCTGCCGCTCGAGCTGCTCACCGCATCTCAAGCACTCTTTTTCGACCCTCCCGCCTCTCACGGTCATTTTTCCAGTCACACTCTCGCATGACGCTCCGTCGCCTCGTCGCCTGGGATGCTTCACTCGCTGAAACCGTGCGTGGCCCAACCCGCCGACAGAGCTCATCTCGTCACTACGGGCTTTCGCCACCCACAACAACCTCACTACTGCCAGCTAGCTAGTCTATGGATCTCACTGTCGTAGTGTATGTACCTAGATTCTCTCCTCTCCAATCCTTTTCCAGGATAATCAGCCACAACGAGCGAGAGATCACGCAGAGGTAAGCGAGTGTCGTACGAAGGTTAGCGAGTATCGACTTGGTGAAAGTGTACGAAATAAAACCAATAAAATTCCTAATAGGAGGGTTCGTCAAGATGCATTGCCTCTACCTTCACTGTGGAGCACGTCGGGCTGAACGAGTGCTGCCACACGAGATAGCGTCACTCACTGTCCTTTCTGTGTCCGCGCCACCGCCTCCGAGTGACCCCATCAACGATCAATCTGTCACATTCCCGACGGACCTCGCACTGGGCTCCGAGTCGACACAAGCCTCAAACCGTTTCAATACTCCCAGCACCTGCCCTCCTTACCGCTGCCCCACCCGTCCACACACTCCAAGATAGATCTACACTCAGGCGCACGCACACGATCTGAAGTTGTTCACCCACTGGTCGACAGAGTCGCATGCCTCACCCCAGCCCGTTGCGCCCCAACCACCATCTCAACTGCTCCGACCCCAAGTGCCCATGTCCCTGTCTTCTCGACTGTACCGTTTGACTGAGCTCTAATCAGATGTGTGTTGCTATTTTTTTTCTGTGGTACTGTCTAAACGCGCGATCACAGCACATGCTCAAATAACAAGTCTGGGGCCTGTCGAATTCCCCTGGGCGAAAGGTTAATCATCTCTCTTCTTTTCTTCGCCCTCTTATCATCCTTCTCTTTGCGTTTCCAGATGTCCACAATGCATTAGTCCAACACCACCTCGTGTGCATCCAGGCCAAGAACAGGGTCAACTACCACCTCAACCAGCTCGCCAACGAGGTCCTTCTTCTTGCCGTTCGCTCTTCCTTGTCGATTCTGACCCTCTGATAGCTCCCAAAGTACTCGGTGCTGAATACCTCTGAGCAATACACCCCCCTGCTTGTCGCTCTCATCCACTTTATCGACCCTCGCCGCGCCGGTCTCAAACCTCATCGGATGGGCCCTTCTTGCCTACTTTTCGCTTAGGGCTCTCGAGCAACCCACCCCACATGACAACGTCCAGTGACTGACTTTCTGGGTCATCCTCGGCTATTTCAGCTTTGTCGAGAGCTTTGCGTCCGGCGTCTTGTACTACGTCCCATGGTATTGCGCGCTCAAGACGGTGTTTGTGCTCTGGCTGCAGCTGCCAAACGTTCGGGGGCATTATGGATGTGGTTATCACGCTATTCGTCCATGTCGTTGGTAGGACGCACAAGTCGTGTATGGCTCGGCCATCAAGCCTGTGTTGGCCAAGGTTGGGTGTTGCCACGCGGTCGTGCCCACCAACACTGTCACGGCAGGGGGGTTGCGCGACCACGCCCATACGGCCACGAATGCGCATTAAGGGCGTTGTGTTTCTTTTGACTCGGTTTCTGCTACTGTTTTTTTTCTTCGCTTCCCTTGCTTTGTTTTTCTGCGTCGGTGACGCCGCGTGACTCCTATCCGAGATGATTGTTGTTATGTCCGATTTTATTACATCGACCACCGCCTCGCATAGACAGTTTATGATGTGTTCTCGTTTTTGCTGAACGTATTTACCTCAATGCCTGCCCATGTTTAAACAGATTTGATCGTGTGAGTCACGTGGGATGTGAGTGTGACTCACTGCAGAGCGGTGTCTTGTGGATGGATCCAGACTGTGTCACGAAAAAACGCTTCGAAATGTAGATCATGAAACGACGCGATGTGAAAACGACTTGCAGCCCTGCCAACGAGCGACCTAACATATCTTGGACGTCGAAAACCAGTCCATCGCACGTCTCATACGTCACCAAGCACTACACTGACTGCAGGGATGGCCGTCGTGAAGAATGTGTTCGCCTCGACGTGCGACGCGATATGCATGCCACTGGCGGCCGAACCGATGGAACGAGTGGACCTGCAGCCGATGCAGACCCGCGTTCCTTCAGCCCGCCTATTAGGTATTTTACTACGTTATTATATTTGGATATCATTAACCCTTGTGTAACACTCGCGCCCTTCAATACGTTCGTTCGTGCTTATCCACTCCTTCTGTCCCCAGGATCCCGAGGTATGATCCAAAACAGGATGCGATCTCCACGTTCAGCCAATCTGACCTCGCGATGCGTTTGAATAGCACGGGCAGAAAAAGTGCGTCGGTCACGGTGTCTGTTTGATGTTGGATCTGACGCTCTACTGAGTTACTGACGGGGGTGCACGAAACCCATATATCTGCCGAGCACGCCGGGGCCGTCGTATGTTCACGCTTCGTATTCCGTGAGATAGCATCACCCGTTGTCGTTTCTTTGTCCTCACCAACACCTTCACACCATCAACGATCGACCTGTTTCCCGACCGTTTCGGCACCAATTGTCCCCGCATTCTCGACTGCGCCGCCGCAAGAGGGAGGGGGAAGAACTGTTGATCGCCCGTTAATTAGATGCGTGTCGCCGTTTTTTTTTCTTTCTTTCCTTCTGTGATACCATCTGAACGCGTGACAGCGGCGCATTCGTGCAATGTCATGAGGTATCACCGACAATGAAGTGGCGTATCGCAGGTGCTTGCCACATAGGAGGCACAACCTACATTCGAAGGTCCATCTTTGATCGCGTCCGATGATCTTGATGCCATCGAACGCCCAGCGCTCGCTTGTCAACTTCTTCCGTGCATGCAGAAGGAAGACGTGTGTCTTGATTATGCCGCCGGTTGACATGTCTCGTATGTGTTCATAGGGAGTCCGGACAGGTCTATCACGGTCCTCAAGTACATGCGAACCAACGGTATTCATTACGCCATCCGATCATCACAGAGGCTGCGGCAGGCATCAGACGGCGCCACGATCTCATCGACACTCATGATGTGACTTATTTTCGGTCCATGGGACGGAGTGGCACTGCCTCTGTGAATTGGCTTATAATCTTCACCATCTGTCCATTTCATTGCAGATTTGACCCCCGTTTTCGCGTAGGATATCCGAGACTCGAGTCCATGTCTTCCGCGCTACAGCTCGCCGTCCGAAGCATTATATTCAATAATTATGCGAGTCGTATGGTCGTTCACGTTGCCACATTGCTGCCATTGACCATCCACATCCTAGTCTTGTTAGTGACTGTTGTTGGATATGATTATGGTGTGCAATGCGCTTCTGCATCCGTACCTTGATGGTGCTTGAGCTACCACAAACTAGTCCTCACAATTTCTGATGAAGTAGGTGCCCATGCTTGATGCTAATATCTGGTAACTAATTCAGCCCTTTGGAGATCGAATACATTTGGGTCAGCGGACGAAATTGCCTGACTGACCACATGTCTCACATCGTTGCAGAACAAACCCTGGATGCGCGTCTCTACGATGTTTGTCCTCGTGTGTATCTCGATTGTTTCCACATGCCTGTAATAACACTTGATGTAGGTTCATTATTGTGGTTTGATTTCATGCACATGTGTGTGCCACTAGAATAATATCACTGGTCGCTGATTGGTTCACTAGGGTAAATGGTTTATGTATGTCTAAAACTTTGTGATTCCAAGATCATTGAGCTGACTTGGAGCACATTTGCAGGGGGGAGTTCCTTCTTCCCTGGTCCTGAAAAGATGATATTCCACATTACTTCTGGTCAATAGGCATGCTCAACTCATGTAGGCATAAGCAACTTCAGCCTCCCTTTTGGCTAATCAATGACCTTTGCATGGAATTACCACAACCCAATAGTTGTGAGTACAGTCATTTGGTACCTTTTGTTACAATTCATTAGGATTCTTTTCCTTTTCTTTCCTAATACAATAGACTGGCCCAACCTGGTACCTTTTACTTTCTTTAGAGTGCTCTAGAACATACAACGTGTTCATTGCACACCCTTCATTTCCACTTTTCTATTCTTGTTATCTACACTTCTAATTCTTATGGAGGGTTCTATCTTCTTCTGCTTAGTAACAAACCTTCTATGACCTTCCATCGATTTTCATTCTTCACAGTACTTATGCCATCGTTTTACTCAATGTATCCTCAGCTTAGTCCTGCTCAATCTTACCCTTGAAATCCTTGAACTCCTTCATCAACTCTATCATCGGATGAATCCTTGAACTTCTTCATCAACTCTATCGTCAGACGATTCCCTTGAACTCCTTCATCAACCTTATCGTTGGACAGCCTCTTGACCTTTTGGCAAGCATCCTTGTCCAAATACTTCAAACCCTTGACCCACAGTTAGTTTTTTGAGCCTACACTCATTCCTACCTGGACCAAGCGTAACAAAAGGACTAAGCTCCCTCTTTTTGAGCTACCATTGCTGTAGTCTCTCACCATTTCCTCCCTTTGAACACCAGAAGCCCTTGAAAGGGCACTATGATGCTCTTATCGAGTCTCCTCTGAATCTCCCCCCTCCACTGACGAGGAAACCTTTACCCCTGTCCCAGACGTCTCTCCCAGAGAACTGACACCACCTCTCCCCACTCCCACCATACCTAGACCTCTCCCCTTTTTCCCTCCCCAATCCTCCACTCCCATTCCCCCTCGTCAGTTTGTTCCCTCCCATCCACTTCCCCCCTTCCTTCCCCCACAACCACCTTGGTCCACCATGATATTGAAACCAGTTGAGCTTCACATTGGCACCCCTGAAAACTTTGATGGTGACTACGCCAAAGCCACTATCTGGTTGGACTCTGTCCGAACCTACCTCCTTGTCAATGAAGAAGTCTATACCACTGATGCCAAGAAAATTGCCTTCACCCTCTCATATATGACCAAAGGAGCTGCCCTTACTTGGGCCTTCTCCTTTCAAAAAACCGCTCTTACCACAAGCAAAGGCTTCGGAACCTATGTGGACTTTATCATTGAGTTCAACACCACTTTCAAACACAAGGACACTGCCGCCCTCTCTATCTCCTGGCTCTCCTCTACAAAGATGGAAGGAGAGCCCTCCCTCTCTGATCTCACCAAGTATATCTCTAAATTCCGAAACCACATCCAAATCAGCAGAATCTCTGATCAAAACATCCTCATTGGATACTTCTTCACCAGCATCTACATCAAACTCATGTGTCGCATCATGTCAATGGACACCATCCCCACCAAAATCAACGAATGGTATGCTAAAGCCACCCACTTCCTTACCCAATGGGGAAGAGCTGATGACTTGGCAAAACGAGGCAAGACCAACCCCTCCTACCACTTATTCTCCTCCTCTGCCTCCCACCCCCAGAAAGACCTTGATGCCATGGATGTTGATGCTATCAAAGTATCTAAGTTGACTCCAGAAGAGCGAAAATGCTGTATCACCAAAGGACTCTGTTTCCACTGCCGAAAACCTGGACATCTCTCAGGTGACTACCCCCACTTCCCTTCCCAGCTGAAGAAAACCAGAGAAAGGAAGGTTAGGAAAGTTGAAGAAGTCCCTAGACTGGTAGAAGTTAAGGATGATGACAAAGAAGAAACTGTAGCAAGGATCTCTTTTGTCACACCCAATGAGGATTTTTAGAACGGAGACCTTCCCCAACGCAAGGCTCTCCCTCTTTTACATGTACTCCTGTACTTGTATCGTTGATTACCAAGCAGTCTATGCAAATCCCCATTGAAATTGTTGAACCATCACACTTAAAAGCCATTGGAACCCATGCTCTCATTGACTCTGGAGTGCAAATCTCTTGCATTGACTGGGACTTTGTTCAAAAACATTGCCTCCCAAAAGAATGACTCCCCTCTCCCATCGCCATCAAAAACATAGACCAATCCTTGAACAAGAACAGTCTTATCTGTTTTTCCACCATGCTCTATGTCCATATTGGACAACTCATGCATTGTGTCACATTCTACATCCTTAACTGTGGAAAAGAGAACATAATCCTCAGATTCCCTTGGCTTAAACAAATCAACCCCACCATTGACTGGATTAAGCAAGAGCTATCTATTCCCCTCGACTCTGACCAATCCAAGGAGATATACTACAACTGCACCAAACCATCTCCTATCCCTCAAACACCAACCCCTTGTCCACCCCGACATATACAAGTTGACTCCATCTGGGATGGACACCTCTATAACTACATGAAGAAAAATACCGAAGCCCAATGGCCTATGACAACTGAATTATCAACCAAATCATGCATTGCGGATCTTGCTTCATTCCCTCTGCCACCATTGCCAAATTTACAATGGCAACTGAACTGGCCATGGCTGCCGAAAAGGCCAAACCAAAGGCAACTCTTCCACCTGAATACTCCGCCTTCTCCTCCATCTTCTCAAAAGAAGCGACTGATCATGTTTCCCCCAGCCAACCCTATGACCATGAGATCAATCTTGATGACTCTTTCACCCTGAAAGTTGGCAAACTCTACCCCCTTTCCCCCAAAGAAAAAGCCGCTACTGAAGCATTCCTTGACAAAAACCTCAAGGCAGGAAAGATTCGCCCATCCAACTCCCCCAAGCCTCCCCTTTCTTCTTCATTAAAAAGAAAGATGGCAGCCTTTGACCCTGCCAAGACTATCACTATGTCAATGAACACACCATCCGCAATGCCTATCCCCTTCCCCTTATATCCAACCTCATCAATAAACTTAAAGGTGCCAAAACCTTTACCAAGTTTGATATTCGTTTGGAATATAACAATGTCCGCATCAAAGATGGTCATCAATGGAAAGCAGCATTTATCACCCACAAAGGGCTATTTGAACCAACAGTCATGTTCTTCGGTCTTTGCAACTCACCTGCCACCTTTCAATGATTCATGAATGACTCCTTCTGCGATATGATTGCAGAAGGATGGCTAGTCATTTACATGGATGACCTCCTCATCTTCTCTCCTGATGCCAAAACCCACAAAGAACGAACCAAATGAGTACTCCAATGCATGACTGAGTTGGACCTTCAACTTAAACTCAAAAAGTGCACGTTTGCTATCAATGAGGTCAAATACCTTGGCATGATCATTCGCCCTGATGAGCTCACCATGGACCCAGTGAAACTAGATGGCATTCAAGAATGGCCAACTCCCGCCAAAGTCAAAGATGTCCACTCCTTTTTAGGATTTGCCAACTTCTACTGACAATTCATCCCTAATTATTCTAACATTGCTTGCCCCCTCCTTGACCTAACAAAGAAAAACCAACCCTGGGACTGGTCTCCCAGCTGCCAACAATCCTTCGATGAACTCAAACAACTATTCCTTGGTCGTCCAATCCTCCATCTCCCAGACCCCACCCGCCCCTTTGCCATCACTACTGACGCCTCCAAATATGCCTCTGGAGGAGTTCTCCTTCAAACTGATGTCAACGGAGATTGGCATCCATGTTCCTACCTCTCACAATCCTTCTCTCCTGCTGAACAAAACTATGACATCTATGATAGAGAACTCCTTGCCGTCATCCGAGGTCTTAAAGCCTGGTGCCATTACCTCCAGGGATCTCCCTTTCCTGTTGAAGTTTTCACCGACCATAAAAACCTTACATATTTCTGACAACCTCAGAAGCTCAACCGACGACAGGCTCGTTGGCTACTTGACATCTTGGACTTCAACCTCCACCTGACCCATGTCCCTGGTTCCTCCCTCGCTGCTCCCAACACCCTTTCTCACTGCCCAGATCTTCTCCCATCCACCGATGAAGATAATGACAATGTCACCCTTCTTCCTGACACCCTGTTCATTAATCTCATCAATACCTCTCTCCAAACTAAACTGGCCACCTCCTCTGCTTCTGACCCCCTTGTTCTGGATGCTTTACACACTACCACTGGCGACATCCCTGCCCAATTCCGCTCTCACCTCTCTGACTGGCAATATGACACTGGCATCCTCACCTTTCAAGGACGTATCTACATTCCCCCTGACCTTCACCACTCCATCGTTAAACAACACCACAATCACACCTCTGCTGGTCATCCTGGTTATCTTAAAACTTGTCAACTCGTCACAGCTGAGTTTTGGTGGCCCAGACTCGCTCAGTTTGTACACAAATACATTGAAGGATGTGCTCCTTGTCAGTCCTCCAAGGCAAACACCCATCCTACCTTCCCACCCCTTTCTCCAATCATTTCCTCCTCCCCTAGTCTCTTCAGACAGATCTCCTGTGACCTCATCACAGACCTCCCAGTCTCTTCTGGCTTTGACAGTCTTTTGGTCGTGGTCAACCATGGACTTACTAAGGGGGTAATTCTCTGTCCTACCAAGAAATCTGTCTCTGCTGAAGGAATTGCCTCCCTTTTCTTTCACAAAGTTTACACTTGGTTCAGCCTATATGACAAAATCATCTCAGATCATGGACCCCAATTTGCCTCCTCTTTTGCAAAAGAACTCAGACGACTCCTTGGATACAATCTCTCCCTCTCCACCACATATCATCCTCAATCCGATGGAGAAACTGAACAGGTAAACCAAGAAGTGGAAACCTATCTTCAGATCTTCTGTGGCAATTCCCCTTCCACATGGTCTGATCTCATCTCTCACGCTGAATTCGCACACAACCACTGCCCTCATTCCATCACCAATAAATCTCCATTCTTCCTCATGATGGGATTTGAACCTCGCCCTCTCCCCACTATCATCACCAAAACCAACCTCCCTGCAGTCAAAGAACAACTCAAACTCCTCTCTGCAGCACAAGATGAAGCCCTGGTGGTCCATGAACTTGCTAGACAAGTCATGAAATCCTGTTTTCACAGAAAATTCACTCCCTTCCATAAAGGCAACAAGGTTTGGCTAGAAGCCCGAAATCTGAAATGTCTTATCTCCCATCCGAAGTTCGCTCCCAAGCGAGAAGGACCATTTACCGTTACTCAGGTCCTTTCCCCCCTTACCTATAAACTCTGCCTCCCACAAATATGGAAAATACACCTGGTCTTCCACGCATCCCTGTTATCACCCTATCGTGAAAACGACGTACACAGACTGAACTTCCCCTCCCCTCCACCTGACCTTATCAATGGAGAAGAGGAATACAAAATGGAAAAGATCATCTGACACCATGGAACCCCGAATAACCGAAAATTCCTAGTCCGTTGGAAGGGATATTCAGCTGAAGAAGACTCCTGGTTACCTGAATCGGAGTTCAACCATGCCAAGGAAATTTTATCCAAGTATAAAACCCTCTATCCTCATGTCTTCCCTTCTCCATCCTCCACATCATCTACCAAATCCAAACATGTCCATTCCCACTAGATCCCCTTCTCCCACTGCTGCCACCATCAGCTGGACCACACTCTTACTCTATCGAATCCAAGGCCTTGACTCCGCTAATTACAACCTGGGCATTCCCCAACCTACATCCCCCCCTCTACATCTCCCCACTCTTGACCTGAACCCAGTAGTCTCCATAGAACTACCACTCTATGCTCAGCGCATCCACCCTGACCCCTTTCCCATCACTGAACAGTCCTCCCTCATGCTCCTCCTGGAAACCCCCCACCTCCTTACCCCCCCTTTTGCCCACTTAGAACCTTTCTCCCCCCTCTATCATCTTTGTGTTGTTTTCCCACGCATGCAAGC
>JBBPLE010000508.1:0-24175 GCA_038089675.1 Boletales sp. KT-2023b | reverse complement strand
GGGGATGCCCCAAAAGCAGAATTGTGTGGGATGGCACGATTGCAAAGGTATGAAACCAAAGCATCTCCCCCTTCCTGTGTGAGATGGTCAACATCATCCTCAGAGGTAGGAGATGGGGGGAGTCCACCAGGGACTGCAGGTGAGTCTGGAATGGAGTCCAGAACTCAGGATGGGCCAGCTTTGCTGGTAAGATCCTTCCAGCATGACTCACTTTCCAGGTCCCAGAGTTGTCATAATGGATGATGTCACTCACTGAAAATGTTTCTGGGGCATGTCAGGGGGTTATGGAGACACTCACTATGCCTTGGGATAGGCAGGGGACCAGCAGGTGGTGGTTGGTGTGATGGAGGTGTCACTAGAGGAGGGGCTGGACTGGGAGTCTGTGTGTGAGGAGCAAGAGACAGAGAAGAAGATCTCGATGTGCTTGGGCTCGGTGATGGTGAGGGAGAAGGCAAATTCCTAGAAGTCGCACTAGACTCATTGCTGGAATCAGATTCCAACTCAAAACTCTCATCAGAACCAGCAGGAGCTGGAACCAGAATTTCTGGAACCTCATCATGGGTATGAGTTGGTTCTGGGGGACCCGAATGGGAATGGTGTGGGGCAGATTGAGAGCATCTTGGGAAGAGAGTCTCATCAAAGATCGCATATGCTGATGTAACAATGGCATTGGTGGGTGATATAAAAATGAAGTTTGAGTCACTACCAGGGGCAATGCCCAAGTAGATCATCAACTGCAATCTCAGCTATAGCTTTCCACCATGGTGTTCTGCCGGAATGTGCACATAGGCACCACAACTGAATACCCAAAGGTGATCAACAGATGGTTTCTCCCCCTTAAGTAATGTCAGGAGAGTATCCCATTTCAGCCAAAGCTGTGGGATCTGATTGTAAACATGGGTTGCATGGAGCAGAGCCCATTCCCAGTAAGAGGGAGGTGTTATGATTGGTAATAACCCCCTATCTTTTCTTCATTTATTACATAACAACTTGTCTCAATCTTTATTTGATTCCTTTGCTATGCAACACAGTAACATTGACATCCCTTCTCGTTCTAGACTTTACCATGTCTATTTATGCTTACTATCTATTTTTACTTAGAGATCCCAACTAGATTTCCTATGCATTTCCACTTGTGCAGCCTGTGCTATTTATTCTCTTTATTTTCTCATCATCATTCATAGCCTCTGATCGCAGCACCTTTGCACAGACCTGCATAGCCCTATACTTAGTTTCCACAGCCTTAGGGCTATCTGTTGACTCATAGTGACTCAGTATGACTAGCACTACTTAGTATAAATATTGGATGAACATGTACAGTAATGCTAAGCAATTCCTACCTTAGGTTTTCACCTTCACATCCCCAGTCCTCCTCTGAGCTTATCCCTAAGTTGGCCTTAGTGCCTCCTCATCGTCATCCTTAGTCTCCAACCACCCAGAACCTCTGTGATCCTTCTGGGAGATCCTTGACATCATCTGATGTAAGAATACACCTTAGTCCACTGGAACCCTTAGCCTTCATCTCCAGAGTCCCTGACTTACATCAGTATGTTATCCTCAGCCCCTGTCCTTGACCTAGGTGATTATCGTTAGGTCTACGCTTGTTCCTACCCAGGGCAAGTGTAACAGGAGGCAGGCAAGCATGTAAATGCATTGCCTGTGCCTTGTCCATTAACATATGGATTAGGTGTTCTGCACACCCATTCTGCTGGTGTGCATATGGGGCAGACTGTTGGATGTTAACTCTGTTGTCCTTTAGAAAGTCCCAGAATGCTCCGGAAGTGTATTCACCTCTGGCATCGGAATGCCAGTGTTTTATCATGGCATTGTACTGATTGCAGACAAACGTGAACCATTGTTTGGTCATGCAGAGTGTCTGATCCTTGGACCTTATTAAGGTGGTCCAGGCCATTGATGTAAAGTCATCATAAAAGATGACTGCATACTTGTATTTCGAGTAAGACACTACCTTGAAAGACTTTAAGTCCAAATGAATCAACTCAAAGGGAGCGGTTGCCTGCATCTCACTAAGAGGAAAGGGACAATTTGGCTGTTTGCCGAGCTGACACCCTTGACAGAGGCCAGTCTTTGATGGGATCTTCATGTCAGGAAAACCCTTCAGGTGCTTTTTAGCATGCCTGATGACATCAGGGGATGAATGTCCAAGATGTTGGTGCATGAGTTCATATTCAATCTCAGAGGCAAGTGACAACATGCTGGAGGGCACATCATCAGGGAAAATGGGTTTGGTGTGAAGCCAATACATGGTCTGTCCACCATGACTGTGGAATTCCAAATAAGCTTTCTTAAAGCATTGGTCCCAGATAGTTAAGTATCTGGGCCAGGTGTTGCGAGTACACATGTTACATACATGGGAAGGTCTCTCACATACCTGGGTTGGTTGGGCTTGAGGAGCTTACAACGGGTAATGGTGGTATCGAGTAAAGAATCGATTAGAACTCAGCTCTGCTGAGTCCGAAAATAAATACACAAAGTGTGTGAACTAATTACTATGTATGTAACACAGAGTCCGTTCAACACTCCCCCTTGCTAAGCATACGGTAGATGTGTAAAGCATTAAAATGGAGGGCAGTACTTTTACTTAGTGGAGTTAAACTCCAGTCCGAGCTGGGAGCGGAATTCATTGAACTTGACGCGTCCAAGGTTCTTTGTGAACATATCAGCAGGATTGTCAGTCCCAGGGATATAGAAAAGCTCCACTAGCTTGTGGACCATGACTGCATCACGAATGAAATGGTATTTCACCTGGATATGTTTGTTGCGCTTTTCAGTCACAGGGTTTTGTGCGATGAATAAACTACCCTGATTGTTGCCACAGATGGGGATAGGTTTTAACTTGTAGCTGAGCTCACCCATCATCTCATGGATCCACATGCATTGACGCAAGCAATCACTCAGTGCCATATATTCTGCTTCAGTGGAAGAGATGGCGGTGGTTTTTTGTAAGTGTGAATTCCACAAAAACACACCATCAGCCATCTTGAGATAGAAGCTGGTTTGAGAGTGTGCGGTATTAACGTCCTGTGCCCAATCCAAATCAGTACAGGCAAGAATGCCTTTTCCGGAGGAACCATTGTAGAGTAGGGAATAATCCTTGGTTCCGATAAGGTACCAGCAGATATACAGAGCTCTGTCAAGATGTTCCTGTGATGGGTTGGCTGACATGCGTGCTAGTTGGGTAACCACATATGCAATGTCTGGATGAGTGCTGATCATAAGATACAGCAACGAGCCAATCATGGTCTGAAAACACGTCTGTAATTCATGTTGGATCAGCACATCATTCTTCACTGGGTAATAACCCTATGGGAGAGGGGTAGGTGCGGATTTGGCATTGGTCATGCTGCATCACTCGAGCACCTTGTCGAGGTAATCCTTTTGGTTGATTCGGATGTTACAACCTTCTCGACAAATGTTCATTCGGAGGAATTTGGATGGCTCTCCGAGATCATGACATTCCCACTTCTTCATGAATGCAGCCTTGATCTTGTCTACAAAGATCTTGCTGGGGCCACAGAAGAGGGCATTGTCTATGTAGACTATCGCTAGACAGATGTTTTTGCCTTTGCGATAAATGAAAAGTCCAGCATCAGTTTTTAACCATTTGAAGCCGAGTTCCGCCATGGATGCATCAAGTGCTTTCCACCAGGCTAAGCCAGCTTGCTTGAGTCCATAAAGTGCGCGCAGTAGACGGAGGACTTTGCCTTTTTGGTCGGGAGGCATGAACCCCTCAGGAAACTCCATATAGATTTCCTCTTCCAGTTTACCATACAGGTATGCAGAGCGTACATCAAGCCTGGAAATGTGCCATCCTTCCAGGGCTGAGAGGGCGAACATACATCGCACAGTCTCAAAATGTACAACTGGGGAAAAGACTTGGTCAAAGTCTAACCCTTCTACCTGGCTGAAGCCTTTGGCTACCAGGCGGGCTCTTTT
Organism: Boletales sp. KT-2023b; assembly: GCA_038089675.1. Lineage (NCBI taxonomy): Eukaryota > Fungi > Basidiomycota > Agaricomycetes > Boletales > Boletales sp. KT-2023b. Next base: position 20,218 of record JBBPLE010000508.1, on the reverse strand, counting down.
ACGACCGTCCAACTTTTGATTGAAAACCCAATGGTTTTTAATCACCTTTTGGTGTTGTGGGCATGGAATGACTTCATAGACCTTGTGGTCCTTCAGCATTTGAAGCTGGTCTTCACAAGCTTTAAGCCAATCCTTTTGCTCTGATTTAGGGAGCTTCTGGATGTTGCAGAATGTCCACTCGCGTAAGTTTGGGGATGCCCTGAAAGCAGAATCATGCGGAATAGCATGATTGCAAAGGTATGAAACCAAAACATCTCCCCCTTCCCGTGTGAGATGGTCAACATCATCCTCAGAGGTAGGAGATGGGGGGAGTCCACCAGGGATTGCGGGTGAGTCCAGAACTGAATCCGGAACCCAGGACGGGCCAGCTTTGCCAGTAAGGTCCTTCCAGTGTGACTCACTTTCAAGGTCCCGGAGCTGTTGTAATGGGTGACGACACTCACCGAAAATGTTTCCGGGGCGTGTCAGGGGGTTACAGAGATGCTTGCTACGCCTTGGGATAGGTGGGGGACCAGTAGGTGGTGGTCGGTGTGATGGAGGTGTCACTGGAGGAGGGGCTGGACTGGGTGTCCGGGTGCAAGGAGCGAGAGACGGAGAAGAAGATCTCGACGTGCTTGGGCTCAGTGACGGTGAAGGAGAGGGTGAATTTCTTGAATCTGAACTGGACTCATCGCCGGAACTAAGTTCCGACTTGGAACTCTCATCAGAACCAGTGGAAGCCAGAACTGGAACTTCCGGAACCTCATCATGGGTATGAGTTGGTTCAGGGGGACCCAAATGGGGACGGTGTGGGGCAGATCAAGAGCATCTCGGGAAGAGAGTCTCATCAAAGATCGCGTGTGCCGATGTAACAACGGCATTTGTCAGTGACATGAAAATAAAATTTGAATCACTACCAGGGGCAACGCCCAAGTAGATCATCAATTGCAATCTTGGCTGTAGCTTCCCACCATGGTGTTCTGCAGGAATGTGCACATAGGCACCACAACTGAATACCCAAAGGTGATTAACAGATGGTTTTTCCCCCTTAAGTAATGTCAGGGGAGTATCCCATTTCAGCCGAAGCTGAGGGGTCCAGTTATAAACATGGGTTGCATGGAGCAGAGCCCATTCCCAGTAAGAGGGAGGTAGGCACGTGTGTAACCACATAGCCTGTGCCTTATCCATTAATGTGTGGATTAGGTGTTCTGCACACCCGTTTTGCTGGTGTGCATATGGGGCAGATTGTTGGATGTTCATTCCGTTGTCCTTTAGGAAATCCCGGAAGGTGCCGGAAGTGTATTCACCTCCAGCATCAGATCACCAGTGTTTTATCATGGCGTTGTACTGATTTCGGACAAATGCAAACCATTGTTTGGTTGCATGGAGTGTCTGATTCTTGGACCTTATCAAGGTGGTCCAGGCCATTGATGTAAAATCATCGTAAAAGACAACTGCATACTTATATTTCGAGTAAGACACTACCTTGAAGGACTTTAAGTCCGAATGGATCAACTCAAAGGGAGCAGTTGCCCGTGTCTCGCTAAGAGGAAAAGGACGATTCGGTTGTTTGCCAAGCTGACACCCTTGGCAGAGGCCAGTTTTCGATGGGATCTTCATGTCAGGAAAACCCTTCAGGTGCTTTTTAGCATGCCTGATGACATCAGGGGACGAGTGTCCAAGATGTCGGTGCATGAGTTCATATTCAATCTCAGAGGCAAGTGACAACATGCTGAATTGCATGTCATTGGGAAAGATTGGTTTGGCACAAAGCCAATACATGGTCTGTCCACCATGACTGTGGAACTCCAAGTAAGCTTCCTTGAAGCACTGGTCCCAGATAGTAAGATATCCGGGCCTGGCACGAAGTGTGAGGCAGGTGTTCTGCAGGAGGGTGCCCATTGACACTAGTCAGACTGCACACGAGGGCATGTGCATGACAGGTGATAGGCAGCATATGTGGTTGCCGAACCTTAGCAAGACAGTACCTCTACCTATAATAGGTGATCGGCTGTTGGCGGTGGAAGCCCATTGGGGCTGGTCGAACTTCTGATACTCGACGAAGTCAGAGCAATCAGGGGAGAAGTGAGCTGAAGCTCCTGAGTTGAGCAGCCACATGTCCGATGGGACCTTGTGGTTGTGCACTTTTTCCTTTCCTTTGCTGTCCTTACTGCATGTATCACACTGTGTGAATTCATGTGTAGCAGATTTATTTGAACTATCTACTACAGGAAACGTGTATATACGATTTACCTGCGGCAAATTTAATTGTGCGTTAGTACCTGATGTAGATGGAGAGGGAGATATGCACTGTGGTGTGGACTCCATAAAGAAGCCCTTGATGTATTCGTCATAGGCATCTTCACCTAGACTTACAACATCCTCGTCGACCTCCATGATTCCGGTGGTTCTGGCAAGCAGAACTTCCACAATCTGTTTGGAAAGCAGGGCAGAAAGGCGGTCGGAGAGGGATTGCTCCGTGCGAGCACACTTGGAGTGGCAGGATGCAACTGGTTCGAGGTTGCGGAGTGTGGAGGAGGTCGCGGGGACCTCAAGGCATTGTGCAAGGGAGACAGTTTCTTTGGTAAGAGGAAATGCTGGTGGCCCATAGTGGGTTGTGCCAGATGTGTGCGCATTGCAGCGGGGGTCAGGGACGGGTGACGTGAATGTGGTGGCAGCAGGGGCGATGATGGTGGCGGAGGCAAAGGTGAAGGAGGCTGAGACTTGTGCAGCCTCTGCCTGCTTCTTCTCCTTGCGGGTCTTCTTCTTCTCCTTATGTTTTTCTTCGCTCTTTTCAGAGCGGTTGCCCTTCTGCACTTTCTGGTTATTCCCCTTGGAGGAGGAACCACCTTGTTGCGTCTGCTGCTGCTGGGAGAACTGGGGTTCCCCCTGCTGCCGTTTGACGGTGCTGACTTTGTTGGCCTGTTGGGGCCAGGAGTCCTTTGCAGGATGGCGCTGCATGTACATTTGCCATGACACTTCAACTTGTTGGGAGATCTCTTCAACGGTGGGGACTGTCTTGACAACTATGCCTGCCGAGTTGGTCTCAGGCTTGGCGGCAGCGATTGCGGCAGCGACATGGTTGGCGTACTTGGGGATCTTCGAGATCATGATCAACGACTTTATTTTGTCGTCGACTGGATACCCGAAGTCGGATAGCCAGGAGAAGAGGGTGTTGAGTTTAGAAAACGTTGACACCAGCGAATTGTTGTTGGGGATGGTAAGACCCATGAGGGCCTTGAACTCTGTTATGGTGGAGGAAACGGTGGGGTTGTCAAAGCGCTTCTCGAGTTCAATGAGGATATTTTTGGCATGATCGCCAAAGTCAATGCCGCACTTGTGAACGTGACGTTTGCAAGTGAGCGCGATTGTGCCAGTGGCTTTGTCGTTGTCGTTGTCCCAGTCCTCCTGCTTCTCTTCAGCACAACAGACTTTGTCAGCCGGAGGAGTGAAGGCAGCTTGGGTGATGTGCCCATTGCTGTCTTTTACCTCTGCAAGGGCAACAGGAACTGTGGGGCGAAGCTTCATGATGCAGGAGTAGACCCTGATGGAGCGAAGGTAATCGTCCATCTGGGACCACCAGGCACAGTAGTTCATGCCATTGAGCTTTACAATGGTGGAGAGGGAGGTGGAAAACATGGTGAGATCTGGTGGGGGTAGACATTAGCATGGATACCTTAAACTATAAAGTGAAAGGGACAGGGTAAACCATGTCGCTGAACATCCAGAGCCCAAAAACTCAGGGGACATAGTCTCCCCTTGTTTTTAAGGATGGAGAGTGGCTGCTCTGCACAGCTTTCGCTTTGCAGAGTGTTCGGTGGAACTTAATCCACATGAACAGCTTGAATGTTCACCATTCAGGGGTGGAACTTAATCCACACCCTGAAGGCACCCGAATGGTGGGCGGAACTGAATCTGCACCGACCAATGGTCAGGTAAGGATGAGAGAGCAGGGAGGCTGTGTTTAAATGCTGCCAGCCTGCTCGGGGCTCATAACCTGTTGCGAGTACGTGTGTTACATACACGGGAAGGTCTCTCACATACCTGGGTTGGTTGGGCTTGAGGAGCTTACAACGGGTAATGGTGGTATCAAGTAAAGAATCGATTAGAACTCAGCTCTGCTGAGTCCGAAAGTAAATACACAAAGTGTGTGAACTAATTACTATGTATGTAACACAGAGTCCATTCAACACTGGGCATGAAGCGTAAGGCAGGTGTTTTGCAATAGAGTGCCCATTGACACAAGTTGAACAGTACATGAGGGCATGTGCAAGACAGGTGATAGGCAGCATATATGGTTGCCAAACCATAGCAGAACTGTGCCTCTACCTATAATAGGTGATAATAGGTGATCAGCCATTTGCAGTGGAAGCCCACTGGGGCTGGTCAAATTTTTGGTATTCAACAAAATCTGAATGATCAGGTGAAAAATGAGCCGAAGCTTCTGAATCGAGCAGCCACATGTCTGATGGGACCTTGTGTGAGTGTGCTTTTTCCTTTCCCTTGCTGTCTTTACTGCATGAGTCACACTGTGCAAATTCATGTGTAGCAGATTTATTTGAACTATCTACTATAGGAAATGCATACATACAATTTACCTGAGGTGGAGTTAACCATGCGTCAGTACCTGAAGTAGATGGGAGAGGGGATATGCACTGTGATGTGGACTCCATAAAGAAGCCCTTGATGTATTCATCATAGGCATCATCACCTAGACTTACAGCATCCTCCTTGTCGACCTCCATGATTCTGGTGGTTCTGGAAAGCAGAACTTCCACAATTCATTGGGAAAGTGGGGTGGAGAGGCATTTGGAGAGGGTTTGCTCTGTGCAAGCATGCTTGGAGTGGCAGGATGCAACCAGTTCAAGGTTGTGGATTGTAGAGGAGGTTGCAGGGACCTTGAGGCATCGTGTGAGGAAGATGGTTTCCTTGGTTAGAGGAAACACAGGTAGCCCATAGTGGGTCACACTGGGTGTGTGTGCATTGCGGTGGGGGTCAGGGACGGGCAATGTAAACATAGTGGCGGCAGGGGCAATGATGGTGGCAGAGGTGAAGGTGAAGGAGGCTGAGGCTTGTACAGCCTTTGCCTGCTTCTTCTCCTTGTGGGTTGTCTTCTTCTCCTTCCACTTTTCCTTGCCCTTTTCAGAGTGGTTGCCCTTCTGCTGCTTCTGATTAGTATTCCCTTTGAAAGAGGAACCACCTTGCGTCTGCTGTTGCTGCTGCTGGGAGAATTGGGGTTCTCCCTGCTGCTGTTTGACAGTGCTGACTTTGTTGGCCTGTTGGGGCTGGGAGTCCTTGGCAGGATGGCGCTGCATGTATATTTGCCATGACACTTCTACTTGTCGGGAAATCTCCTCGACAGTAGGAACCATTTTGATGACAATCCCCACAGAGTTCATCTCCAGCTTTGCTGTGGCAATGGCAGTGGTGACATGGTTGGCATACTTGGGGATTTTTGAGATCACAATCAATGGCTTTATTTTGTTGTTGACTGGGTACCCAAAGTTGGATAGCCAGGAGAAGAGGGTGTTGAGCTTTGAGAAAGTTGACACCAGTGAATTGTTGTCAGGGATGGTAAGACCCATGAGGGCCTTGAATTCCGTAATGGCAAAGGAGATGGTGGGGTTGTTGAACCATTTTTCCAGTTTGATGAGAATATTTTTGGCATGGTCACTGAAGTTGATGCCACACTTGTGAACATGTTGTTCACAAGTGAGCATGATAGTGCCAGTGGCCTTGTCATTGTCCTTGTCCCAATCCTCCTGCTTTTCTTTGGCACAGCAAACCTTGTTGGTGGGAGGGGTGTAGGCAGCCTGAGTGACATGCCCTTGGGCATCCTTTACCTCAATGGTGGCAATGGGGATGGATGAATGGAGCTTCATGATCCTGGAGTAAACTCCAATGGACTGAAGGTAGTCGTCCATTTGGGACTGCCAGGCATGATAGTTGGTGCTGTTAAGCTTGGTGATGGTGGTGAGGGAGGAAGATGACATTTTAAGGTTTGGGTTGAGAATAGACATTAGCATGGGGACCTTAAACAAAAAGTGAAAGGGAGCAGTGTGAACCATGTCACTGAACATCCAGAGCTCATAAACTCAGGGGACATAGTCTCCCCTTGTTTTTGAGATGGAGAGTGGCTGCTCTGTGCAGCTTTCACTTTGCAGAGCATCTGGTGGAACTGAATCCACACAGACAGCTCAAATGTTCACCATCTGGGGGTGGAACTTAATCCACACCCCAGAGGCACCCAAATGGTGGGTGGAACTGAATCCACACCGACCAATGGTCAGGTAAGGATGAGAGAGTGGGGATCCTGCATAAAATGCTGGATAGCCTGCTCGGGGCTCATAACCTGTTGCGAGTATGCATGTTACATACACAGGAAGGTCTCTCACATACCTGGTGATGTTGGTGTTGACACAACTAAGGGTGGTGGTGATGTATCAAGATAAGAATTGATTAGAACTCAGCTCTGCTGAGACTGAAGCTAAATACATGTGTTGTGTGAACTAATTACTATGTATGGAACACAGAGTCCATTCAACAAAAGATATCACTGAGAACATACAAATGAATGCACCCAACTGGTGAAAACTGCTTGGGGTAATGCTTGATGACAAGAAGAAGCAGGAAAGGCCCAGATCTTCACGTATTGACTTGGACCTGGAGATGGCTGGAGTGGGAGCTGTTACGATCGGTGATACCCCCCTATCTTTTCTTTCTTCATTGCACAATAATCTCTCTCAGTCTTCTTTTGATTCTTTCGCTATGCAATATGATAACATTAATATCCATTCATGTTCTAGATTTTACTGTGTCTATTTTTGCTTACTATCTATTTTTACTTAGAGATCCCACCTAGATTTCCTATGCACTTCCACTTGCACAGCCATGCTATTTATACTCTTTATTTTCCCATCATCATTCATTGCCTCTGATCACAGCACCTTTGCACAGATTTGCATAGCTCTATACTTAGTGTCCACAGCCTTATAGCTATCTAATGACTCGTAGTGACTCAGTATGACTAGCACTACTTAGTATAAATACTAGTTGAACATGTACAGTAACACTAAGCAATTTGTTACACTTGCCCTGGGTAGGAACAAGTGTAAACCTAGCAGTAATTGCCTAGGTCAAGGATAGGGGCTGAGGGTGGCAGGCTGACATAAGTCAGGGACTCTGGAAATGAAAGTCAAGGGTTCCGGTGGACAAAGATTCAAGGTTACATCAGGTGATGTCAAGGATCTCCCAGAAGGATTGCAGAGGTTCTGGGTAGGTTGGAGACTTAAGGACAATGATGAGGAGGCACTAAGGCCAACTTAGGGATGGGTTCAAAGGAGGATTGAGATGTGAAGGCAAAAACCAAAGGTAGGAATTGCTTAATGCTACAGTACATGTTTGGCCAGTATTTATACTATGTAGTGCTAGTCATACTGAGTCACTACAAGTCATTGGATAGCCAAGAGGCTGTGGAGACTAAGTATAGAGCTATGCAGGTCCATGCAAAAGGTGCTGCAATCAGAAAGGCTATGAATGATGATGAGAAACTAAAGAGAATAAATAGCACTGGCTGCACAAGTGGAGATGCATAGGAATGGTGATCAGAGATCTCTAAGTAAATATAGATAGTAGGTGTAAATAGACATGGTAAAGTCTAGAATGTGAATGGATATTAATGTTACCATGTTGCATAGTGAAAGAATCAAAAGAAGATTGAGAGAGGTTGTTATGTAACAGAGAAAGAAAAGATAGGGGGGTATCACTGATCATAACCTTACTCCCTTTGTATGGCAAAGCCACCAGATTTGCTTTAGTCAAGGGTTGCTTCCTCGTTGGTAATGATACCTTCATCCCCCCAGGTGTCCTGCCATCCATGGTAATAATTGGTGCACCCCCAGTTGTGTCCATGGAGGGAGCCACATTTTTCACATCTGTGATGGTTGATGGTAGGGACATTGTTGGGGTTGGTTCCCCAGTTGTTGGTACAATGGGGGCAGGGGCGGTTGGGACAGGATCAATGAGTATGTCCAGGGGCTCATCGTCGGCAATGGTTGCAGCAATGTTGTCAACAGTCAAGGGTTCGATGTCCATGTTGGTGACAGTGGTTGCACCAAGAGGGATTGGAGGGAGGGGGCATGGGTATCTTGTCCCAGCTAGTTGTGGTGCCTGTATCTGAGAGGATAGTGCCAGTGTTTGGGTGTGGGGTGGGAAGTCTGGTGGAGGTGTTGCACCTGGATAAGTCCATGAGCACAGCCGCAGCTTATAAGCTGGCAGGGGTGTGACAGGGATGGAAGTCAGTGGCGACCAGGGGTATGTTTTCCTGGTCCTCAGTGGGGGAGTGGAGATGAAACGAAGGGATGGGTATGAGGAAATCAACCAGTGCTGGGGGAGTGTGGGGGGTGAAGGATGGTCACCCATATAAATAGATGCATCTTTCTTCAATGATGAGGTTAAGGGTGATGGTTATGATAACGTTGGCGATAGTACCATAGGGGAGGACATGTTCAATAAAATGGCTGAAACCTAGGTGGTACAGGTTGTCCAGGGCTTTTTCCCTGAGTTGACCTACTATGGTCCAAAGCAGGGTGTCAGAGGAGCAGTATGTGATGGAAAGATTTCGGATAAGTGAGGTGGTTTCATTGAATGTGGTGACTGCAGTGATCACTTCAGGGGACATTTGATAGGCAGGGTGTTGTTCTAGTGCAGAACGGGGGGCTTCTTGAGAAAGGACATAAATGAATAGAATGTGGCGGTTGGGGCGACAGAGGCAATGCATGTGGACAGGGACAGAAGGGGGAAAGGGAGGAATGGTGGGGAGGCCTAGGGGGGATGTGGGAGTGGGGGAGACAGGGGTTGGCTGTTGGATGATGGGACTGGTGGTGAGATCATCTAGGATGGTGTCAGGGATTTGGAGGGTGATTTGGAGGATTTGTTCCTTGACAGCAGTTGAAGTGGAGGGGGGTAGTACTGGAGAAGCAGAAGGGGAGCTGACAGGGGGAGGAGTGGGAGAGCTGGAAGAGACGGAAATGGGGGAGGTGGCAGACATGATAGCTAAGGTTTGGAATTGGAGGTACGAGTGTGTTTGGTTAGTTTGGATGATCAGGACAAGGTTTTGGAAACGAGGTTTTTATAGTCTTGGAGGGTATCCTGTGCATGTTTCAGGTCTTTTTCAGGAAGCCACAAGTCATCTTCTGATGGATAGCCTTTCCACCACATGAGATACTGCCTCTGGGAGTGGTTGCCATGGTGTTTGATGATTTGTTCTATTTCATATTCCTCCTCCCCTTCAATCAGATCTGGTGGAGGGGCTGGGAAGTTGGGGCTGTGTATCTCGTTCTCATGGTACCTTGAAAGCAGTGAGGTGTGGAAGATGTTGTGAATTTTCCAGGTCAGGGGAAGCCATAGTCAATATGTCACTGGGGAGAGGACTTTGGTGACAGTGAAAGGTCCTTCCCATTTTGCAGAGAACTTAGGGGCAATGATGTTTCACTTAAGGTTCTTGGCATTTAGCCAAACCTTATCTCCTTTAATGAATGGAGTAAACTTCCCATGGTACCTTGATTTCATAAGCTGGCATGCAAGATCATGTACAGCTATTGCTTCATCGCAGGCAGCTGATAGTTCTTTGAGATGTAATTCCAATGCTGGTAACTGTGATTCGGAGATAATTGTGGGGAGAGGGTGGGGTTCATAGCCCATCATGAGGAAGAACAGGGATTTCTGGGTGATGAAATGGGAATGGTGGTTGTGTGCGAATTCAGCCATGGTAATATGTTCAGCCCAGATTATTGGGTTATTACTGCAGAAGATCTGTAGGTATGTTTCGACTTCCTGATTGACTCGTTCTGTTTCCCCATTGGTCCATGGATGATAGGCAGTGCTAAGGGATAGATTGTAACCAAGAAGTTTTCCTAGTTCTTTGGCGAAGGTAGATGCGAATTGAGGTCCCCAATCAGAGATGATTTTGTCATAAAGGCCAAACCATTTCCAAACCTTGTTGAAGAAGAGAGTGGCAATTCCCTCAGCTGTAGCAGTTTTCATAGTTGGACATAAAATTACCCCCTTTGTAAGCCTGTGGTCAACCACGACCAATAAGGAGTCAAATCCATCAGAAAGGGGGAGGTCGGTGATTAGATCACAGGAGATCTGTTGAAAGGGGTGGGATGATTTGGAGGGGATGGGGAGTGGGGGGGGTGCAGAAGGGTGTGTATCTGCTTTTGCGCGTTGGCAGTGGAGACAACCTTCAACGTATTTCCTGATAAAGGTGGCCATTCCTGGCCACCAAAACTTGGATGCCACTAGTTGGCATGTTTTGAGATAGCTGGGGTGGCTGGCCGATGCGTGGGAGTGGTGCCTTGCTACAACAGATTGGTGGAGTTCAAGATCATTTGGAATGTAGACCCAGTCTTGATAGGTGAGGATGCCAGCATCATATTTCCAGTCCAAGAGGTGGGAACAGAGTTGGGATGGAACTTCGCCATCCAATGCTTGGAGGGAATCAAGAATGAGGGGGTCGGTTACAGAGGAAGAATGGAGTTTGTCCATTAGGGCTGTGTCAATCATGTTGACAAATAGGGATGGGGGGAGAAGTGTTACATCATGATTGTCCTGCTCATCATCAGGGATGAGGTCAGGGCAGTGGGAGAGGGCATCAGGTCCAGCCAGGTCTTTTCTGGCCACGTGAATCAACCAAAGATCGAAGTTGGCAAGATCAAGGAGCCATCTTGCTTGTCTTCAGTTGAGATTTTGGGGTTGTTTAAAATAGGTCAGGTTTTTGTGGTCAGTAAAGACTTGGATGGGGGTGGGGTGGCCTTGAAGGTAGTGTTTCCACATTTTGAGGGCTTGAATGATGGCTAAGAGTTCTTGATCATAGATATCATAGTTTCGTTCCGCAGGTGAGAAGGATTGGAAGAGATATGAACAGGGTTTCCAATCCCCATTCTCATTGGTTTGAAGGAGGATTCCTCCAGAGGCATATTTGGAGGCATCAGTGGCTATGGCAAAGGGTCTGTTGAGGTTGGGGAAATGGAGGATAGGCCATTCCAGGAATTTATTTTTGAGTTTTTGGAATGCATTATTGCAGTCAGGGGACCAATCCCATGCATGGTTTTTTGAGTTAGGTCTAGGAGGGGTCATGCAAGGTTGGAATAATTTGGGATGAATTGTCGATAGAAGTTTGTGAATCCCAAGAAGGATCAGACATCCTTTAGTTTGGCTGGTATTGGCCATTTTTGGATGCCATCTAATTTGACAGGGTCCATAGCAAGGGTTCCTGGTTTGATGATCATTCCCAGGTATTCCACCTCTGAGGTGGTGAATTTGCATTTTTCTAACTTGAGGTGAAGGTCAAGTTCCTTCATTCATTGGAGGACCTGTTTAGTATATCCTTCATAAGTTTCTGGGTCCATAGAGAAAATGAGAAGATCATCCATGTAAATGATTAGCCATCCTTCAGCAATCATATCCCTGAATGAGTTGTTCATGAATCTTTGGAACATAGGGGGAGAGTTTGATTGTCTGAAAAACATGACTGTTGGTTCAAAATGGCCCCAGTGGGTAATGAAGGCTGCTTTCCATTGATGACCGTCTTTTATGTGGACATTGTTATACCCCCATCGTACATTGAATTTGGTAAATATCTTGGCATCTTTTAACTTGTTGATAAGATCCGAGAGTAGAGGGAGGGGATATGTGTCCTTGATGGTATGTTCATTAAGATATCTATAATCCTGACATGGGCAAAGTCCTCCATCTTTCTTTTTGATGAAGAAAAAGGGGGAGGCTTGTGGGGAATTGGAAGGTCAAATTTTGCCAGATTTAAGATTTTCATCAATAAAGACATCTGCAGCTTTTCATTCTTCAGGGGTGAGCAGATAGATTTTGGAGACTTGGTATGAAGGTCTCATCCAGGTTTATTTCATGGTCATAGGATCGGAATGGGGGGAGGCGATGAGCGGCATTTTCAGAAAATACTTCCCCGAACTCTTTATATTCAGGGGGAAGGGTAACAGTGTCTGTGGGATTTTTGGCCTCAATGGCTAATTTGGTAGCTGTGGTGAAGGCTTTGACATAACATTCCCCAAAGGGATGTTGGAACCCATATCTGGCTGTTTGGTGAGTAATGCAGTTCATCATTGCTCATTCACAGAAGTCCAAAGGTCCTTCTTGGTCAAGATATCTACAAAGAAGGCTTTTTTTCCAATTGAGGTTAAGCAGAGTGTGGTTCATTAGTCGAAGAGAATTCTGCAGAGTGTAAAGTTCTTTGATTTGGTCATTTCCTTCTGGGATTGTCACAGTCCCCTTGGTCCAATTGATGGTAGAGTTGGTTTCCTTCAACCATGGGTGCCCTAAGATGATATTTTCCCTTCCACAGTGCATTATGTGGAAGCAGATTTGTTGAATGACATTATTGAGGCGGATCAGGATGAAGGTGGTAAATTTAATGTCACCATTCCTATTTTGGGTTTGATCAACATTTCTTACTGGGATGGGGTTAGGGAGTCTTTCGAGGGGAAGTTTCCATCTTTTGGCAAAATGCCAATCAATGCAAGAGATGGTTGCACTGGAGTCTACCAGTGCTTGGGTTCCAACATCTTGAGATGCACTCAGGATTGAAATGGGGAGATAAATAGCATTTCAATCACTCTGGGATGTAAGTACAGGAGCACATCTAGTTGGGGAGGGGGCCCGCGTTGGGTTGGACCTCCTCTCTAAAAACCCAAGACACAGTTAACTTCCATGTCATCATTGTTGCATTCTTTGATTTCTTCAATGGTGGAGGTGGTGGATGTTTGGCGAATGTTCCTGGGGGTGGGACATCCCAGGAATTTAGTACACTTGGTTGCGTTATGTCCAGGTTGACGACATCTGAAACATAATCCCTTTTTGAAACATTGTTTACATTCTTCCAGGGTTAATCTCCTGATTTGGATAGTGTCGACATCCATTGCATTAGGGTCACGTATTGGTCAAGCATGGGAGTGGGATTGGAAGGAATGATATGGGGTGTGGAAGGGATTTCTGCTTGATCATGCAATGTCATTGGCCTTCTGGAATTGGCTAAGGAAGTGTATGGCCTTGTTGTACCATTTGTTGATCTTAGTTGGTACAGTATCCATAGACATGATTCGTTTCATGAGGTTTACTGTAACTCTGGCAGCAAAATACCCAATTAGGACATTTTCATTGGAGATTTCTGAGATCTGTACGTGATTTCTGAATTCTGCAATGTATCAGGTAAGATTGGCCATAGAGTTCCCTTTCATCCATAAGAAGTTCAAGGTAGTGATAGATACTGCTTTGCTGTCATGATGGTAGAAGGTTCCTTGATAGGCTTCTTTGAAATCATCCCAAGTGATTGTTTCTTCATTTGCTAGGACTTTGATATGATAGGTTGCTGCCCATGTGGCAGTGGATCCTTTGGTCATGTATGACAGAGCATATGCCACTTTCTTGGTGTCATTGTTGTATACTTCTTCATTGACCAGGAAGTAGAATACAATGGAGGCAAACCAAGCTTTGGCTGTGGTATGGCTTCCATCAAAATGATCAGGAGGGGTGATGCAAAGTTCTATGGGATTATGTGGGGGTGGTGCTGTTTCACTCATGCTTACTGATGGGATGGGGGAAGATGGTTCTGTGGGAAGAAATGGGGGTAGAATCTGTGGGTGGGGGACTGGTGTGGGAATGACAGTGGATGGGACAGTTCCTCTGGAGAAGTGAAGGTGTCATGTAAGAGTTGATGGAGATGGTGGTGTGGGTACCCTGTTTAAGGATAACTGTGCGGAGAGTTCATGTGAGAGGTGGGTGTCTAGTGGGTTTTTGTGGATGGGGATTTTGATGTCTTCATCTTCTACGTCAGTAGGGACTGGGGTTGGGTGATGTGAAGAGTCAGAGTCTAAGGGGTAGGGTTCTTGAACGCGTTCCTGGTAGAAGTGTGAATCTGGGGTGTAAAGGTTGCCTGAAGGCCTAGGGTTTCTGGGGCACTGGTGTGAAATGGTGGGATCTACTAGATAGTAATCCTATCAAAGGCAAGCAATTCCTTTTGTTACACTTGCCCCAGATAGGAACAAGCATAGACCTAGCAGTAATCGCCTAGGTCAAGGACAGGGGCTGAGGGCAATGAGCTGATGTAAGTCAGGGACTCTGGAAATGAAAGTCAAAGGTTCTGGTGGATGAAGGTTCAAGGTTATGTCAGGTGACGTCAAGGATCTCCCAGAAGGATCGCAGAGGTTCTGGGTGGGTTGGAGACTAAGGATGACAATAAGGAGGCACTAAGGCCAACTTAGGGATGGGCTCAGAGGAGGACTAGGATGTGAAGGCGAAAACCTAAGGTAGGAATTGTGTTACAATCAGTGATATCCCCCTATCTTTTCTTTCTTTGTTACATAACAACCTCTCTCAATCTTCTTTTGATTCTTTCACTATGTGACACAGTAACATTAATATCCATTCACATTCTAGACTTTACCATGTCTATTTACACCTACTATCTATATTTACTTAGAGATCTCTGATCAACATTCCTATGCATCTCCACTTGTGCAGCCAGCGCTATTTATTCTCTTTAGTTTCTCATCATCATTCATAGCCTTTCTGATTGCAGCATCTTTTGCACAGACCTGCATAGCTCTATACTTAGTCTCCACAGCCTCTTGGCTATCCAATGACTTGTAGTGACTCAATATGACTAGCACTACATAGTATAAATACTGGCCAAACATGTACTGTAGCATTAAGCAATTCCTACCTTTGGTTTTTGCCTTCACATCTCAATCCTCCTCTGAACCCATCCCTAAGTTGGCCTTAGTGCCTCCTCATTGTTGTCCTTAAGTCTTCAACCTACCCAGAACCTCTGTGATCCTTCTGGGAGATCCTTGACATCACCTGATGTCACCTTGAACCTTTGTCCACCAGAACCCTTGACTTTCATTTCTGGAGTCCCTGACTTATGTCAGCCTGCCACCCTCAGCCCCTATCCTTGACCTAGGTGATTACTGCTAGGTCTATGCTTGTTCCTATCTGGGGCAAGTGTAACAAAAGGAATTGCTTCACTTTGATAGGACTACTATCTAGTAGATCCCACCATTTCACACCAGTGCCCCAGAAATCCTAGGCCTTCAGGCAACCTTCATACCCCAGATTCATGCTTCTACCAGGAACACATTCAAGAACCCTACCCCTCAGACTCTGACTCTTCACATCACCCAACCCCAGTCCCTACTGATGTAGAAGACAATGACATCGAAATCCCTGCCCACAAAAACCCACTAGACACCCACCTCTCACACAAACTCTCCACACAGTTATCCTTAAACAGGGTACCCACACCACCATCTCCATTAACTCTCACATGACACCTCCACTTCTCTGGAGGAACCGTCCTGTCCACTGTCATTCCCACACCAGTCTCCCACCCACAGATTCTACCCCCAGAACCATCTTCCCCCATCCCATCAGTAAGCATGAGCGAAACAGCACCACCCTTGCATAAACCTGTAGAACTTTGCATCGCCCCTCCTGATCATTTTGATGGAAGCCATACCACAGCCAAAGCTTGGTTTGCCTCTATTGTATTCTACTTCCTGGTCAATGAAGAAGTATACAACAATGACACCAAGAAAGTGGTGTATGCTCTGTCATACATGACCAAAGGATCTGCTGCCACATGGGCAGCAACCTATCAAATCAAAGTCCTAGCAAATGAAGAAACAATCACTTGGGATGATTTCAAAGAAGCCTATCAAGGAACCTTCTACCATCATGACAGCAAAGCAGTATCCATCACCACCCTTAATTCCTTATGGATGAAAGGAAACTCTATGGCCAATCTCACCTGATACATTGCCAAATTCAGGAATCACATACAGATCTTGGAAATCTCCAATAAAAATGTCCTAATCAGATATTTCACTGCCAGGGTTACAGTAAACCTCATGAAACGAATCATGTCTATGGACACAGTACCAACCAAGATCGATGAATGGTACAACAAAGCTGTACACTTTCTCAGCCAATTCCAAAAAGCTGATGACATTGCACGATCTAGCAGAAACCCCTCCCACATTCCATATTGCTCCTTCCAATCACACTCCCACACTCGACCCACATGTGATCCTAACACAATGGATGTCAATGCTATCCAAATCAGGAGATTAAATCCAGAAGAACGAAAACACTGCTTTGAAAAAGGGTTATGCTTCTGATGCCATCAGGACATAATGGAAACAAATGTACCAAATTCCCTAGCCACCCAACCCACAGAAATGTCCAACAAACTACTACCACCACCATTGATGAAATCAAAGAATGCAACAATGATGACATGGAAGTAAATCGTGTCTCAGGTTTTTAAAGAGGAGGTCCTACCCAATGCAGGCCCCCTCCTCAACTAGATGTGCTCCTGTACTTACATCTCAAAGTGATTGAAATGCTATTTATCTCCCCATTTCAATCCTAAGTGCATCTCAAGACGTTGGAACCCAAGCACTGGTAGACTCTAATGCAACTATCTCTTGCATCGATTGGCACTTCGCCAAGCAATGGAAACTCCCCCTTGAATGACTCCCTACCCCCATCCCAGTAAGGAATGTCGATCAAACCCAAAATAGGAATGGTGATATTAAGTTTACTACCTCCATCCTGATACATCTCGATAATGTCATACAATGAGTCCACTTCCACATAATGCACTGTGGAAGGGAAAACATCATCCTAGGACATCCATGGTTAAAGGAGATCAACCCCATAATTGATTGGACCAAAGGAACAGTGGCTATCACCAAAGAATGCGATCAAACTAAAGAACTTTATTCCCCACAAAACTCTCTTTGACCAATGAACCACATCCCACTCAACCTCGACCAAAAAAAAAGTCTCCTCTGCAGATATCTTGATCAGGAAGGACCTTCCAATTTTTGTGAAAGAGCTATGATGAACCACATCACTCATTGAGCAGCAAAATTTGGATTCCAACACCCCTTTGGGGAAAGTTATGTCTGAGCCTTCACTACTGCCACCAAACTAGCCATTGAGGCCAAAAATCCCAAGAATATTGTTGTTCTCCCTTTGGAATATAAACAATTCGAGGAAGTATTCTCCAAAAATGCCGTGCATCGCCTCCCTCCATCTTGATCCTATGATCATGAAATAAATTTAGATGACACCTTCATACCAAAAGTTTCCAAAATCTATCCCCTCACCCCAGAAAAATGAAAGGCTGCAAATATTTTCATTGATGAAAACCTCAAATCAGGAAAGATATGCCCATCAAATTCCCCACAAGCCTCTTCATTCTTCTTCATCAAGAAAAAGGACGGAGGATTACGACCTTGCCAAGATTACAGATATCTCAATAACCATACCATCAAGGATGCCTACCCCCTTCCTTTAATCTCCAATCTTATTGACAAACTCAAAGATGCCAAACTCTTTACTAAATTCAATGTCCAATGGGGATACAACAATGTCTGAATCAAAGATGGACACCAATGGAAGGCGGCCTTCATCACCCATCGAGGACTTTTTGAACCAACAGTTATGTTCTTTGGACAATCTAACTCTCCTCCTACCTTCCAGCGATTCATGAATGACTCCTTTCATGACATGATTGCCGAAGGATGGCTAATCATTTATATGGATGACCTCCTTATTTTCTCATTGGACCCAAAAACACATGAAGAATACACCAAATGCATTCTCCAACAAATGAAGGAACTCAACCTTCACCTCAAATTGGAGAAATGTAAATTCGCCACCCCAGAGGTAGAATATCTGGGAATGATCATCAAACCTGGAACACTTGCTATGGATCCAGTAAAGCTAGATGGTATCCAGAAATGGCCAGTTTCTACCAAAGTAAAGGATGTCCACTCATTCCTAGGATTCGCAAACTTCTACAGATGATTCATCCCAAACTATTCAAACCTTGCATGCCCCCTCCTCAACCTAACCCAGAAAAATCATGCTTGGAACTGGTCCCCTGATTGCAACAACACATTTCTACAGCTCAAAACCAAATTCCTAGAACAACCCATCCTCCACTTCCCTGACCTTAGCAAACCCTTTGCCATCACCACTGATGCCTCCAAATATGCCTCTGGAGGAATCCTTCTCCAAACAGATGAAAATGGGAACTGGAAACCATGTTCATATCTTTCCCAATCCTTCTCTCCTGCAGAACGAAACTACGACATCTACAACAGAGAACTCCTTGCCATCATTTGCACTCTCAAAATGTGGAAGCATTACCTTCGAGGACACCCCACCCCCATTCAAGTCTTCACCAACCACAAGAATTTAACATACTTCAAACAACCTCAAAATCTTAATTGAAGGCAAGCCAGGTGGCTCCTAGATCTGGCTGACTTTGATCTTCAGTTAATTCACATGGCAGGAAAAGACTTAGCCAGACCCGATGCCCTCTCTCACCACCCTGACCTCATCCCTGATGACAAACAAGACAATCATGATGTAACACTCCTTCCCCCTTCCATATTCGTCAATATGATCAACACTACCCTAACAAACAAACTCCGCTCCTCCTCCACAACTGACCCCCTCATTCTTGATTCTCTCCAGGCATTAGATGATGAAGTCCCATCCCAACTCCATTCTCACCTCTCAGACTGGAAATACAATGCTGGCATCCTCACCTATCAGAGTTGAGTATACATCCCGAACAACCTCGAACTCTACCATTCCATTGTGGCAAGGCACCATTCCCATGTGACAGCCGGCCATCCTGGTTATCTCAAAACTCACCAACTAGTGACATCTGAGTTCTGGTGGCCAGGAATGGCCACATTCATCTGAAAATATGTAGAGGGTTGCATTCACTATCAGCATGCTAAGGCAGACACACATCCCTCTGCACCCCCACCACTTCCCATCCCCTCCAAATCCTCCTGTCCCTTCCAACAAATCTCCTGCGATCTTATCACCAATCTCCCCCTTTTGGATGGCTTCAATTCATTATTGGTCATGGTCGACCACAGGCTTACAAAGGGGGTAATTTTATGTCCAACCAAGAAAACTGCTACAGCCAAGGGAATTGCCACTCTTTTCCTCAACAAAGTCTGGAAACAGTTTGGTCTCTATGACAAAATCATCTCTGATCATGGTCCACAATTTGCATCAGCTTTTGCCAAGGAACTGGGAAAACTCCTTGGTTATGATCTTTCCCTTAGCACTGCCTACCACCCACAAACTGATGGAGAAATGGAACAAGTCAATCAAGAAGTGGAAACATACCTACAGATCTTTTGCAGTAACAACCCAACAATCTGGGCTGAACATGTCACCATGGCAGAATTCACACACAACCACCATCCCCATTCTGTTACCCAGAAATCCCCATTCTTCCTCATGATGGGCTATGAACCCTGCCCCCTCCCTACGATTATCTCTGAATCATGACTACCAGCACTGGAATTATGTCTCAAGGAATTATCGGCTGCCTGCGATGAAGCTCTAGCTGCACATGATCTCACATGACAACTTATGAAATCAAGGTACCACAGGAAATTCACTCTGTTCACTAAAGGGGATAAGATTTGGCTAAACGCCAAGAACCTTAAACAAAACATCATTGCCCCTAAGTTCTCTGCAAAGCGAAAAGGACCTTTTACCATCACCAAAGTCCTCTCTCTGGTCACATACCAATTACAACTCCCTCTTACCTGGAAAATCCACAATGTCTTCCATGCCTCACTGCTTTCAAGGTACCATGAGAATGAAATGCACAGCCCCAACTTCCCAGCCCCTCCACCGGAATTGATTGGAGGGGAAGAGGAATACGAAATAGAACAAATCATCAAACACCATGGCAACCACTCCCAGAGGCAGTACCTAGTGCAGTGGAAAGGCTATCCACCAGAGGATGACTCATGGCTCCCTGAAAAAGACCTGAAACATGTACAGGATATCCTCAGAAACTATAAAAACCTCAATCCCAAAGCCTCACCATCATCATCCAAACCAACCAAATGCATCCACACCTCCACTCTCAAACCATAGTCACCATGTCTGCCACCTCTCCCATCTCCATCTCCTCTAGCTCCCCTACTCCCCCCCTATTAGCTCCCCATCCACATCTCCAGTTTTACCCCCCTCTGCCACCACCACTATTGAGGAACAGATCCTCCAAATTGCCCTTCGCATCCCTGACACCATCCTAGATGATCTCACCACCAGTCCCATCATCCAACAGCCAACCCCTGTCTCCCCCCCCCCCCCC
>JBBPLE010000507.1:0-24199 GCA_038089675.1 Boletales sp. KT-2023b | reverse complement strand
GTTGCCCACGACCTGTTCGCTGTCGGGTTGAACTCGTTGATGGCAGTCCAAGCCGCCGGTATCATCTCCAAGACCTTTGGTGTTCACATTGGTTTGAATCACATCTACTTGAGGTGAGTTGTTACGAAAACAACTAATGGTTGAAATACTCATCACCTTGGTTAGACCCACCGTTCAGGAGCTCGGCACTTTGATTGTCGAATCTATGGGACAAGATGCGCGAGCGATCATAGAAGCCGAGGACGCCGACGCAGACCACCTCATCGAGTTCTTGCCAGTCAAGAAGAAGGGTATTCGCCCCCGTGTCTACTTCGCGCACGATATCACGGGAATGGCAAACAATTTCATGCGTATCGGTGCATACATGCCCAACGAGATGTACGCCATCGGTGACAAACACTTTGGCTCGCCCACTGGTTTCGCGACCATCGAATCCATGGCGGATCACTACATCACTCTGATCAAGAAAGTCCAGCCCCAGGGTCCCTATATCATCTCTGGTTATTCCTTCGGCGGACAGGTGGCGCTCTCGATCGCAGACAAACTTGTCCGAGCTGGAGATGAAGTGGAGCATCTCATTCTTTTGGATCCCATCCACATCCCGAGCGTCAAACGCCAGTTTCTGAGATCCACGGGCTGGATGCAGAGTTGCATCGACCGTATCTCGTCCAACTTCCCAGACATCGGAGACAAGTGGAGAAACAAGCTCTGCACGGAGGTCCGAAAGAACCTGGATTCCATGTTCGACTTTGAGCCGCCGCACTACGACGGGCGCACGACGCTGATCGTTCCCAAGGACCGGTCGTGGTACCGCAGTGGGAACGCCAGCGACTTTGACATCGGCGCGGACGATCACAACGGTTGGGATTCGCACATCAGAAACTTGGACATGAAGGTCGCTGCGGGCGCGCACGACACCATGCTTGCGCCAGCGCATGTCAAGGTGCTCGCGGGCAGGATCAAGGAGGTTCTTGGCATCGTGAGTCGGGCTCTCTTTGCGTGGGTTTGCGTTCGGTCGTCTGACATGTTACACAGCCCTCGTAATACCGACAGGAACTGGGATCGTCGGATGATCTGCCGCGTGAACATGTGACATGAACCTGCTGCATGCTCCTTTCATCTTTTTTTTTCTGCTTTTTCTCATTTCTTCTTGCATAATAATATACCTGGTCGTCCATTCGTTGGTGGAATCAAAGGATATGACTTATAATGGTGTACTACTGGTTGTGTATTTGTAATCGAATGAAAGCTTTTTCCTTGGATTTCATCATCACTGAAGCGTGCTGCGTCATGTGGAGGTAGACTACTGTAGTTCAAGTTGGTTGGACGCCTCCTGGTTCATGCTGCCGTTGAATCATGCATTTTTGTCGCAACTTTCCCAGCGCCGTCATAATGCCAGCGGCTTACGATAGCTGCGTGTTACATAAATACACCTCCATTGCGGCAAAAAAAACGGTCATGGACATTCCGATACACACCTGAGATGCGGTCTCAAGTTTTGTGTCAGTGACATCGCAGTAGTGCCGATGTGGTGGGCCCGAGGTCGTGGCGCCTCGCGCTCGCAGTCCTCGCTCGTCCCTGGCATCCTTACGACTCCAGGTGGGCCGTCGCAGCGCCCTCAACCCTTCAAATCAATTTCATCTCGTTGTGATTCGTACGCTACGTCAATGGACCCTTTCTGAACGCACACGCATCGACGACGCTCTATCGGTATAAAAAAATAAAGATCAAAAAATCAAAACTTGCCCCGCCACGTTCCGAGATGAAGACGACGCGTCAGGAGCATCAAGCACACCGAACACAGCAGAATCCCGCCTACGATGACCGCGCGCAATGAGCACATGCACACACACACACGGTCGCAACAGAACTGTGGGAACGCACGTACCCGCGTACCAGCCAACGTCCTCGAATCCGTCCGTCGCGGCGTTGATCGCCCCGGAGATCGGCGTGCCGGCGACGGCACCAAAGGCGGCAAAGCTCAACAAGAGCCCCGTGCGTCGACCGACGTCGCCTATCGCACCCATGGCCATCGCAGGCACGGAGAGGAGCGAGACGTACGTCCCACATGAAAATCTGGAAAACAAACACGGGATCGGTGCGTGTCCGAAGAAAAAAAAAGGGATCGTTTTTTTTTTTTTTGCGACATACCCGTAAATCACAGCGATGGCGATGAGCCCACCCTTGGTCGTCACATACGGCCATACGAACGTCATGGCGGCCGCCAGGCAGGTAAACGGTATCATGACGGTGAGTGCACCTGCGACGTTGCACGCGTCAATATCAACCCGACAGTTCGGGGCGCTTGCGACGGACCAATATGATCTGCAAGAATCCCGGCACTAATTCGTCCAAATGCGGAAGAACCATTTGCGATAGCGATAAGATAGTACGCAAAGCTGTTTGGAATGCCGACTTGAACAGCGCTAAGCGGCACATACGTTAAAACTATCCGAACGATGTCAGCCACACACCCACAGGGAAGAGCGATGTCCAGGACGCACGTGTGTACAAGCCGAGGAAAGTTGTGATACTCGAAATACAATACACCAAGTATGCCGGATTTTTGAGTGCAACCCAGTTGAATAGGCCACCCTTCACGTTCACCGGCGGAAGCCGTCTGTCTATCGTCTGTCGTATACGGATCGGTTATTCACCTCGAGTAAGAGTCATGAAAGCGCTACTCACAAGGTTTGCGATGCCAAGCAAAACGATCAAAATAAATCCAAAGACCCGCATGGTCCATGTAAATCTGGCACGTCGATGAGAACCGACGACGAACAAAACGACTGCGATACTTACCCAATCTGGGGGATCAGATTTTGTGCCAAAATCGGAAATATCGTCCCTCCAACGGACGATCCGACAGCATTGACGCCAAGCGCTAGGCCCCTTCGCTTGGAGAACCAGTGGGATACAATTCCTAGCGCTGGCCCAAATAAAATACCGCACGCCAACTGTGGAACAAGTGTGGCGTCACGATCAGCAACCGTACCCATGCAGTGCAAGCGATGACGCTCACCCCAACCCCTACTCCCTGTGCCAAAAAAAACTGCCAATATTCCTTGCACTCTGCAATGAGAAACGTGCATGCCACAAGGACGCAACTAGCGATAAAGTATGGTATCTTGAAATATCCTAAGTCGAATAACCGTCCGGTAATGAGTCCCGGCAAGAAGACAAGCGCGTACTGGTGGCACCGTTTGCATCCAATCAACAGTGATTCTCGGTGACAATTGGAGCCCGACGAACCTGGATAGAACCGATCCACGCACTGCAGAGTCCGCGTCAATAACGCCGAATTAGAATGAGTGAAGAGGCGCATACATGTCTGATGGACTCTTATCGGGGAGCATCACCTCTTGGTAATACGCTTGAAATATCTGTCTGCGCGTTAGTCTGTCGATTTGAATGGCGACCGCTTCCAAAACCCACCCCCCATGCATTCACATATCCAAATCTGCCAGCCGCCAAAAAAAGACGACAGATCAGCTACATTAAACACGCAACACAGAAAGTGACACACGCGCAACACGTCGTCAAGGCAGTCCTGCGATTCGCCTTCCATCAGCGCACGTCGCTACCGAGAATGCGATAGCCCACGCACGCAAGAATGACAGTCCACGCCTTGAGACCCCCGTCGGGCGGATCGCCTGCGTACTTGGCGTACTTTCCGGTGAACTTGTCCACATCTTTTTCTAGATCCACGTTGACCGCGACCTCCTTGTCGTCGTGAAGTGTGCGCAACTCTGCGGAAGAGAACTGGGACGATGTTGCTGAAGGAATAGAAGGAAAGTCGTCAGCACGACGTTGGTCCGGCGCGTCGTTTTGGACTTTAGGGAGAACTCGATCTTGTGAACGACTCATGGTGGGGATGCGCAGCAATGACGAGAGTGCTGATAAGAAACTGCCGCGTCGGTCAACCGTGCGGTAAGAGAACATCGAGCACACACCTGAATCGAATAGATGCAGACCGAACGGAAATGTTTTTCTGAAAACGAGGTGCGGAAACAAAAAAGAAAGAAAGTGGAATCAGATGGATCTATGCGTAAGATACGAAGCCAGGACGCCGTGTGTATGATATATGCAGGCTGAGGTGTGCCTCTCATGATTTATATTTGAGCATGGGGCTCATCCATCAGCCGTACGTGGGACGATAGCAGTTCGGCCCGCCGCGGCCGACGGAAGATGGGGTCAGCGATGGATATGGATGACTGATCCCATCAGGATGCTCGACGAATGCGGCAAGGACCCTACGGTCGTTCGGTGAACGGAATAGGTTGGGACGACCAATGAACAAAGACGCTCGACGTACCTCCCTTATCGAGACGCAGGAAATAGCCAGTCATTTACGATTGGCTGAGCTATTGTTTCCGCAATTTGACCAAAAAAAAAAAAAAAAGAGCGCAGCTGTCCGAAAAAGCGAACGGGCGCGTCCTGCGGGACACAGTGCCTGCTGAGTGTGCGACCGCAATGGGAAACCAAGCTGATCCAGTCACCTATCCAAACCGGTACCTCCACTTGGTAGAGTGATCTACGACAGACGTGTGTGCAATCAGCTGTACATGACAAGCGCATTGTCCGGCGCCCATGAAGCTATGTAGCTAATTGGTGTCCTGTTGAGGTCAGTATGTGGTCGAACAAGGCGTCGCTCAAAATAGAAGTCGTTGACTAATGACTTCCGCTTGATACCGTAATCACTGCAGGTCAAGGCGATGCAACGTCGACAATAATCCTCTCTCGACTCTCTCTTCAAGTTACCGGTGGCCTTACAAACCGACTTGCTCACCAAACTGGCCGTACCAACGACACAGCAACGACCGATCTCTCTACAGCTGCCAGCCCTCCGCGTGCCTGTCCACCCTCAATCAGCTGCATCGCACCCAATTTACGTCCGTCCGTGAAAGGTCACGACTGTGGAGCGGTCCAGAGGTAAGCGTATCAGCAATCGACGAGGAGGCATGTCGGTACCGCGGCCTTTATATCGTAACGGGGTCCCGTGTCCCATTCGTGACACCGTCTCCACGCTGCCCCATTCGTCATCCAGGGGCCAGGGCACGTCGTTCACGATGATGGTTCAGGAGTTGTGTCTCGAGGCATCCCCACGAATGGTGTACGTATTACGCATTCATCGACGGTCGCCCCCCGCTTGCCAGACCCTGGATGATCGATGACCGATTCGGATCACCGTTGGTGTTTATCCCCCCCCTGCGCAAGTCCGGGTGTTATCTCTTCATTTCGTCTTTGATCCAGGTACGCGCTGAGAATTATTTAACCGGTTCGGTTCATAAAAGGCAACTTTTTGACGACGATGCTGGCCATACTCGGATAGCACGTCCTTGTTGTGTCACCGGTGTCAAATATGCGTCATGGTTGGGCCGGGTGGCAAGTCCACCGAACGCCAACCGCAAACGAGCATTATCTACAAATCGGCTCATCCTCTCTATCTGCTTTGCTAACGTACATCCCGCCTGTGCTTCAATTCCCTATCACCACGAGGCTCAGAACCTTCCCCACCACACGCCGAGATGCAACCTGCGTGTCAACAACAACAGACACGCGGAAAGCAATACAACACCGCCAGCATACCAGCCCACGTCCTCAAAGCTGCCCGTCGCGGTATTGAGCGCCCCCGATATCGGTGGACCAGACACGGCACCTATCGCAGCGAGACTCATCAACAGGCCCGACCGTCGACCGACGTCGCCGATGCCGCCCATGGAGATGACGGGCACGGCAAACAGCGAGACGTAGGCCCCGCAGGAAATGCTGCCACACGTAAACCACATGAAGCAAACCGTCGATTTCACGCACCCGTACAGCACGCAGATGGCGATCAGCGCGGCCTTGCTGGTCACAAACGGCCACACGAACGTCATGACAGCCGCGACGACCGCAAACGGGATCATGACGTTGAGTGCACCTGGCAGCACCGTCATCATCGATAACGCCCTCTTTGCTCGCAACGCACCGATACGATCAGCGAGAATCCCGGCCGAAATTCGACCAAAGGCCGAGGAGCCGTTAGCGATCGCGTTGAGATAGAATGCGAAATTGTTTGGAATGCCCGCTTTCACCGCACTGATGGGTATATAGATGATCACTGTGCCCAATACATCAGTCACATATCACGGACGGGCTGAAGAGACACACACCAGTATATAACCCAAGGAAAATAGTTATACTCGACAAACAGTACACCGCGTAAGCTGGGTTCTTGAGCGCGTTCCAGTTGAACAGGCCACCCGGCACATGAATCGGCGGGAGCCGTCTATCCATCATCTGTCGGACGCCATCGAGATGAACATGCAGGTCCATGCACTCGGCAGCAAGCACTCACAAGATTTGCAGCGCCAAGGAAAACGATGTGTATAAACCCAAAAACGCGCATGGTCCACTTGAATCTAGCGATACATCATTGCAATTGATGAGAAAGAATGGATCGTCGGACATACCCAATCTGGGGAATCAAATTCTGTGCCAAGACCGGGAAGATTGTCCCTCCGATGGAAGATCCGAGAGCGGTGACACCCATCGCGAGGCCTCGTCGCTTGGAAAACCAATGAGATACGACCCCCAGAGCTGGCCCAAACGATACACCACAAGCCAGCTGGTCGTGTTCAAACCGGCGTCAGAAAGCGACACGGGGGGATGAGGGGCAGAACTCACTCCAATTCCTAGTCCCTGCACCAAGAAAAAATGCCAGTATGCCGTGCACTCTGGGACGAGAAAAGTGCAAGTGACGAGGAGGCAGCTAGCCAAGAAATATGGTATCCTGAAATAACCGATGTCGAACAACCGACCGGTCACGAGTCCTGGTAAAAAGACCAGGGCGTACTGAAACGGTGAGTTTTCATCCTACAGCGATCGTCGTCCAACCTACCTGTAGAGAACCGATCCACGCTCTGTCGGCACCGTCAGCAACGAGGGAAGAGAAAAACGACGCGGGACATACATATCTGATGGACTGCTGTTACGGAGTAGCGTCTGTTCGTAATATGCTTGAAAGATCTGATGATACCCATCGATCGGCTTTCGATTCTGGATCGCGCCAAAAACTCACCCCCCACGCATTGATGAATCCAAACCTGCGACAGGTCGGGTTGGGAACGTGAACGATGGTCAGAACGAAAAGATACCAACCCACTGCATGTCGTCAAGGTCGTCCTGAATGTGTGGTGAGCACGTTGTGCGCGGCACAAGACACGGCTGGCTACGCACGCAAGGACGACGCTCCACGCTTTCAGGCCACCGTCTGGGGGCTCGCCTGCGTACCTTGCGTATTTTTCGGGAGTTTCTACCGTATCGATTTTGAGATCCGGACTGTGCGAGACGTCCTTTTCGTCATAAAGCGTCCGCAGGTCGACAGTGCTAGACGGGCGGTGCGAGATCACTTCTGCCGCCACGTCCTCTGCAACTGGATCGTTGGATTTTTCCATGGCTGTTGAAAAGAATGGCGATTGGGACAGAATAAAAAGGGACGATGCGAGAACCCCCGAACGAGACAGACCTGTGCGATGGGTGCAACAATCGACAGATAAAACGCGGGCTCAAAAGCGGGACCCCCCCCCCCCGTGTGCGTAATATGCATGCTGGCGTGCATCACTCATATGGAGTGCATGGGTTCATCCTTGAGCCTACGTGAGATAATAGTGCATCGGCCGGACGGCATGTAGGGTCTGCGATACGAAAGCCTGACTGATGGAGTTGGAGGATCAATCGATCAGGGTTCCAGGGACCAAGGATGATTCATAGACGGTGACCCTGATCACTATAACGACAAACAGCAGAGATAAAGGGAGCACATACCCGTTTTTCTCGAGGCAAAGAGTGTTTGATTACAGTCCCTGAAATCTGACCAAAATGATCTGGCGTTTACCACACGAGGAGTTCTCACGCAGAAGTGATACGGACAATCCGGGAGGTTTCTGGGTCAAAACTGACGGACGGTTGAAAGGTACGAGACGTCTAAGTAAAACCAAATCAAAAGGGACTTGAGATTGAACGGGCGAGTCCATGCTGAATGTGTGCTGGCAAAGGTGTCTCGTGATTAGTCAGCCATACCTTCCCTTCTTCACCATGCTCGACGGCGACCCTCTACTCGCACTCCGCCACGCCGTCACGTCCAAGTCGCCCGTCGCTTTCCTCGCCGACGGTCAGCCCGCCCCGACGCTCCTCGCCGCCACCCACATCGTCCTCAGCCCCTCCCTCGTCCTCCCCAAGTCCACCCCGACCCGCTACACCAAGCCTGGCGTCTCCCCCGCCGACGTCTACACCCTCGAGGCCGTCTACCTCGCATGGCTCCTCCGCGACGCTCCCGGCGCCGAGTACATGCGCCAGGCCCGCGAGTCCGGCCTCGCCGTCGGCTTCGTCAGCGTCACCGAGCGTAAGCGCGTCGTCGAGTGGCTCGAGGGCAAGGTCGCCGACCTCGACCGGATACGCCCCCTCGCGAGCGGTGAGCGCGTCTCGTCCCGATCCTCTGTCGCTCTGTTGACGCCCGTCCAGCGTCGACCACACCCCCGGGTACGCCCCCCCGGCGCGCAGGGACGGCCTCCGCGCCCTCGTCGACGACGCCCAAACACGCCTCGCACGCCCCCGCCGACGCCTCCCCCAAAAAACGGCTCTACGTCGCCGACGCGCAGGACATAGAGGTCGTCAAGCGCATCAAACAAAACGAGGTCGAGCTGCACGACAGGAACACGGTCTTGCGGGGCACGAAACCCAACGTACGTGTGCGCGTCCGTTGCCCGCTGCGCTTTGTGTGAGAACGCCCCCCTGTACCTAGAACTTTTCCGCCCTCCACGCCAGCTTCACCGAGCGCCTCAAAAAGCTCCGGGACGTCAAACCGGGCAGCGCACCCACCCCTGCCCCCTCGGCCGGTGTGCCCATGCAAGCACGTAAAGCTAGTACGTCCCCCTCGCCCATGACCTCCCGTTTTCCCACCATCCGACCGTCTTGACAGAAAACATGTTCCCCATCATCATGATTTCGTCCTCGCCCACCGCACTGATCACCATGTACAACGTCAAACGGTTCCTGCAAGAAGCCGTGTAAGTGCGCCTCCGAGTCGGATCCGACGCCGTGTTGATCCGCGCGTCGGTCTAGCTTCGAGCCCTCGACGACCGCGCGCGAACGCGCGGCGGCCGCGGGAAACCCCCGCGCCGAAGACCTCCTCCACATCGACCGGCGACGCGACCCCCCCACCGCGTCTGCCGCCGCATTTTCCGCCACGGCCGCCACGCCCACGACCCACGCGTCCGGCATGCATGGCTCTGCGAGCGGCACCGTGCAGCGGTATTTTATCGTCGACAGCACCGACGCCCTCCAAAAGTTTGGCGCGGATGCGTGGGAACGCGTCGTGTGCGTGATGACCACGGGTCAGGCTTGGCAGTTTCGACCGTACAAGTGGAACGAACCGAGGACGTTGTTCCATCACGGTATGTCGACCGTTCTCGCGGCGGTCACCGTCGCTGACGTCTGTCTGGCGATCAGTCAAGGGGATATACTTTACCTGGGCCAACGATCCTCCCAATGCAAAAATCAAGGATTGGAATGTGACCGAGCTCAAGGCGAGCCCTTTTGGTTAGGTTCCATTCCAGTATTTATCTCCCCCTTTTTAGATCGACCCACACCGAAGACATGTCGACAAGTCGGTGGTGGCGCATTTTTGGAAAATCATCGATGATTGGACGCTCACCAACAAGCCATGGTTGCTCAAATCGTGAGAAATGAGGATGGTACGCATCTGACGCGTTTGTTGATTGTCTCTCCCATTGCACGTATTATGTATTGCTCTTGTCTGTCGTTCTGGAAGAACTGCCTATGAAGCCGACACTGACGGTCAAATCAAGGATGCACGGTCCAATATAACCCAGAGATAAAATGCCATCAGATGAAACGTTAGAAATGTAAAGAGTACGACAGGTAGGGCAAGATCATCCCGTGACCCCAAGGTTAGCCAACTCCTTCCGAATGTCCGCCTCCCCCTCCATCTTCTTGAGTTGTGTTGCCTCGAGACGTTCGCCACGCTTTGCCTTGTCTTTTAGCTCCTCGATCGCTTTCAGCTGTAGAGGGCACGCGTCACGTCAGCCACACAAGGACAACATGAACCAAGCGATGCTTGCCTTCTTGTTCAGATTGCGTATCTTTTTCGCATTAGGATCCAGATCCCCGCCGGGCGTAGGGGGAACCGACGTCGTCGCAGGATCGGCCGCCCCTCCGTCCTGGCCGTCCGTTGCCCCATTCAGCCCGTTCGTCTGAATATCCAACGACGGCCGCGCGGATACGCCCCCGTTCGGCGTCACCGTACCCGACCCCTCGCCCTTGTCGCCCTTCTTCTTCTCCTTCTTCTTCCGCTTCTTGTCTTGTTGATCACCAACCATGGGCGGTGGCGTCCGCGGCGCAGCACCAGGCACATATTTTCGACCAGCGTGTCCATTCCCGTTTGGAGTGGCAGGCATGCTCCCCGGTGGGTTCGGGCTTCGGTTGTACCCCCGAGGTGGTGTGGCATTCCCCGGTACCCTAGGTACCCCACCCTCGTCCTCGCGCTTGAAAATCGCAGGCGTGGCAAGCCCACGTGCCCCGGGGGGTCGGTAGGCACCTGCAGGTTTCGCGGCGGCAGGCTTGGCCGTGAGGGCCGCAGCGAGGACGCTCGCGGAGGGCTGAGGCGCCGGCGGAATGGTCGGTCCAAACGGCGGCGTTTGGTCCACAGGAGTAGGACGCCAACTCGCTTGATAAAGTTCGTCTATGGCCTGGACATGGACGAGCGGTCCAGATGCGTGCCAGACCTTGATACCATTGTCGACGCGTAGACGAGGCGACAGCGTCGCGGTTAAAAGAAAACGTCCGTCAGGAGACCAAGAGCAATACGATGTATTCGGTGCATCGATGGTACAGGTTTTGTTAAGCGTGCGCCGGTCAAAGACGTCGACCTTCCCTGCGAGGTTACCAAAGCCAGCGAGGAAGAGAAGGCGGCCCTGCGGATTGAACGAGATGGTGTTGTGTGGTGCCGAACCAAAATCATGAAGCGTGCGAACGCGTTGATCGAACAGCATCGTTTTAGCGGGCATGTCTGTTGCCAGATCAAAATATAGAAGATCCATGAGGCAACCATGCGGCAAGCGGACAGGTCAACTCACAGCCGTACACCACTCCAAACTCTTTGCTGTTGGGACCCCAAGCGACGTCGTGGATGGGCCCCTCCTTATCAAGGGCCACGCGACAATCGAAATTGCCGGCCGCACTGAGAAGATACATCGACGTCTCTCCGTAATAACTCATGTTGGAGTTGTCAACCTCGGTCTGGGTGAGAACCAGCGCTTGCGTTCCAAGATCGTTCCATTTGATTTGGGCACGATCAGCCTTGTAAAAGGTCTTTGCACACGTCGGAACACTGGAAAGGGCGAGAAGACCGTATATCTTGATGCTGGCAGGGGCACCCTGTCAGTCGCCCACAGGTCAGACGAGCAGAGCCAGAAATAATGCCAACTCCGACCTTTTTCTCCGCAACAAAGACCGCGACGGACGGATTCAACCCAGGACTGAGCGAAACCATCGACGCACCCTCGACTCTTAGTTTGTCAGCCACACCCTTCCCCCATTCGGCAGGACGGAAGACTTGCACTTCCTGGGAGACGAGGCGGACTGCATGCGACTCCGAGATGGTATACTGCAGATCCCAGCCTTCCTGAGACTTTTGAGAAAATGCGATCAATTCTTCGCCGGTGGAGACGGAGAAGATGCGAAGGTTCTTATGCTGCGCGCCGTCCTCGAGCTTGACTGAAGGTGGGAAAGAGATAAAAAATCGATTATCATGTGATGCGATGGACACGAGGCCGAGATGTGCTGGTTTTGTACGTACCAGGGCGTTCCCAAGTGGAGAGGTAGGTTCCGCGTGGGGAGAACTGGAGCTCGATGATGTTCGGGATGCGCAGTTCTTGTAACAGCTGTGCACCCTCTGCCTGGAAGATTCGAACACTAGATAGAGGGGGTGACAGGTGGCATTGAAACCGTGTTAGGCGAAAAAAAGAAGACACGAGGCTGTACGCACACGCTGGGAAGAGCATAGGCGAACAGTCTTCCATCGCCACTGTAGTGGTAGGTTCGCGCTGGGACGTCAGGACTGACGAAGCCAGGGAGGGGAACATAGTCTGGCGTCCCACCGACGAGACCAAGGCTCTTTTGAGCGCGGACTGGAAAGGGAGAATAGTGAGATGAACGGGTGATCTGACCGGTTCGAATGACGCTTACACGCATATTGCTGGGACAGCTGGGAAGCCATCCGGATGGGGAGGACGAGAGACGGGGGCAGGAGAGAAGCAAATTAATGCTTCAGAAGGGGGGAGGACGGGGAAGAGGAGGAGATGATGGGGGCACAAACTAAAAAGGCGTTCTAACAACACCAAGTCGAGATTGCCTCGCCACTCATAGTACCGACTTTAGGGCAGGTAACATAGACTATAGGCAGTGTTGGTTATCAACACTACCCCGATCAACTAGCAGTGATCGTCAAATAAAGACATGTCCAATAATATCATTGCGATCACGAAAAAATCCAAGCTTGAGGTACAATCAACGATGGTGGGTGCTGATGCTGTGTTCGACTCAAGATTTATAGCATTAGCAAGTTAACCCTACGGTTGATCAATCAAATATTACTTCCTGGGTATCATAGACGCTCCTCGTGGTGCCTGATCTCATTACCGTGCTTCGGCGCGCAGATGGAACCACGGCTACACCGCCTGAACTGATACTGCCGGGGGTTCGGGCTGGGGGAACCGAGTTCATTCCGGGTTGCCTGTTTTTCTATTTTATTTTATCTTGGACAAGCGGTACTTATTCAGTATTTTGATGCAGGCCACGACTTGAAGACGATGGGACGCGATCACATCATTTGTTCAAAAATTCTCGAGTGATGTGCGCACGAGGGGCAAGGCGGCAAGGAAATCTGACAGGACACCTGCAGAGGAATTAGCCATGCATAGTCATCGCATGGATTCCGGACACTCAGGACCATCCCACCCGTGAACTCGGCTTCAAATTTGACGTCGTTCAAGTTGTCACTCTCATCTTTGGCAACGTTATGCTCGATCGTGACCAGCATCGTTGCAATAGCACTCCAGGCGGATGCATCTGCGGTATGACGGCCTGCTGAGGTCCTCTTGAGTGAGCGACGCATGCACAAAACCGGCCTTTTTGCAACCTACCTGGTCATGCTCGCCGCCAATATCCAATCAACAATTCGGTAGGATCTTCCTCGATTAACAACCGTTGTGCGTCCAAAAACCGTTCGGGCGGAACACTTCTGGATTAGGATAACGAGTTTCATCATAGAACATTGCTACCGGCGTCCGTTTCCAAATATTCGCGAGGATGTCCTACCTTCAGGTATGTCCGCGCCTTTGTGAATGCCGCTGCTGATGGTGGCGTGCGGTGCATCTTTGTAGGGTTCCAGGTCAAGCATTTGCCTCGGCCAAAAGAGCTGCTGCAGAATACGAACTTAAAAGGCCGATCAGTTTCCGTCTGAACGTTTCTCGCAGAATTGCCTCGACGTATGGTAGCGACCGTCTGTCGTCGAAATCTGAAAGCCGCCTGTCCATCTCAAGCACTGCGTCAATTCCTGCCCTCGCACGTTTCCATACACCAGGTTTCCCGACCATCGCAAGCGTAAACACCGTGATTACGGATGGTGTCCTTATGTATATTTGATGAACATCCACCCTTTATAGAGCGCATGATGCGAACCGTCTCATTAGATCCTGGCGCGCATTCACACTCGTTGGGAACCGATTTTAGATTCCCACCTGCTTTTGTTTTCTCATTTTGTCATGTAGAGTCAAGGTGCTTGCGTTGTCGCACGTACCGGGATGTTGTCTCAATCGCTCTGTTTCTCGAACTAGTGGCTTCTTTCGCATGACTCTTGAGTGAGGAGCCAGGGAACTAGTCTGGGATGCGCAAAACTTCCCAGTATGCTGTGAATAATTTGTCCAAGAATAGTAGAAATGAATCTACAGAACGAAAAGGCATTGATAAGGAGCGCCATCTCGATCGACAACGCAGTAACAGATAGTCGGAGAAAACCATTGATAGTCGACACCAGAGGATTCGAAGACTATGGCTTGGGGCCATACAAACTAGCTGCGGGACAACCTATTGGATGATTCCAAGGTTATTTCGACGTGAGCAAGCGGAACATACAACCTCGCGTCGAATAGTGATTCCGTCCCGTTCCCTTTCAATTATCTGCTGGAGGCAAACATGTAAGAGCTGCTATCGGATATCTGTGGCCAACAAAATGAAGTTACTTCGGACAACAGATCGAGCTCAAGTTGCAGACCCTTCCAAGACCCGGCATCATAATCATCAGGTTGGGACTTGATAGGCACTTTGCGGAAGCCTCACCAAACGATGAAACCTGACTGACGACAATGAGTTGTCATTGTGGGTAAAGGTGGCATAAATAACACTAGAATAGACAGTCGTGTCAACAAAATTAAAGTCGATCGTGCATGTTTGGCCGCACTCTGATTTACGATACGTTGCGCGCGCGGGTGGTGGCTGGAGTTAGAATGTACAATCCAAAACTCTGTCTGGAATACCTTTTTTAATGTTTCACGGACACCATTCCAACTCCGTAACACCTGCGCGCGGAAGTAACCTTGTTGCCTTCAAGTTCGACGAATCGACGAGCCTAGACAATCTGACTTTCCTGATACCTTCTCAATGAAGCTCAGCCACAACTTCGAACTCGGGAAAGACAAACGCTGGCCATGGCTTGGCTGCCTTACATTGACTGGCGCACGTGGCTCACGTTACGTAGAGGGTGCTGTTCATTTTGCTGGTCATTTCTTTGAATTTCTTTCTCATCGCCTCCCACCCACCACGAGTTCCTTAGCCGTGATCGACTCGAGCGAACTCTTCCCGCACGGCTCTCTCTAATCGATATACGGTGGAATTGACAATTCTGGATTCCAAACAGTCTGGATTGTTGACTGAGATGTTGGCTCACATGACACACGGTGCTTTTCCGAGTGTTTCAGCGCAGCCATGACGATACGGCCAGTGGAGCGCCTGCATTCGTATTCATTCTATCATCTGTCCATCTTCCCACATCCACCTGGCTCTCGAAGATGCACCTCCTCTTCAGTACCAACGACTACATGAACACAGACATCTCTGATGGACTTGGTCGCGTCCTCTACTCCGTATCGACGCCTCAGGCAGCGAAACGGATAACGACAATTACCAAATACCGATGGAGCGGGCCAAGTAGTGTATCTGAAACAATGGCGACAATCGAGTGGCATATATTGAAGGACACGCTCTTCCAGTTTAATGGGGACGAGATCAAAGCGGATACCATGTTGGAGAAACGTCGATGGAGCAAGTACGTCTGCTCCGTCAAGTTCCTGTGTGTGTAATTGACGAGCAGAGGGGACAAGTGGGCGATATTTTATAGGACCGGATAAGCTTTTTTACAAGTGGAAGCTGGAGCCAACGCACTGCTGGGTATGTTCATTCGTCTTGCGCGCAAATTTTGCTAGCATGGCAAGAGGAATCATCAACATGATGGACTAGACGTCATCTCAAACTGACCCTTCTTCCCAGATGAAGCCAGCTGCGTCCAACATTGCACTGGCAAGATTTCACAAGAAGAACTTTGGGATAAGGAAACAATCGCATCCGCCCTATCTCGACATCTCTACGAAGGTGGTGCCCATGTTGGACTACGTCATACTGACGTATATCTACGTCGAGTCATTACGCCGAGACAGACACCAGTCATCATAGTGAACTTGTCAAATATCCAAGCTGTAGACTTGGATGAAGACATTACAGCTCGACAGGAATGCCGTGGAGATCGAGTCCAAGTTACGTCCCTTGTAATACTAGCATGTACACGGTGTTCTGTAGCGTGGCAATGCCATGACCGACCTGGCACGATTCTATCCGTGGCACCGAAAAGCCCCGCACCTATGTCACTGATCGAGTCAGTATCTTTTCTTGCTGCGACCAAGCTACATAAACTGTGCCGCACTGGCACGAGTGATTGGTGCCTGGCAGTTATAGATCATGCTTGTTCTCATTTCATCCGTTTACTCATAGAGATGTCAGCTAGCGCTTCCTCCTTTGAGTGGTGGGGATTTGGGACGCTCAAGCTGTCGACTGGGCGGTGGCTCGTTCCCTCGAAGCTTGGACATGCCAAGTGTTGCTGTACCGGACTGTCACAGTTGCCAAATATCCGCGTGTGGGGTGACCGGACTTTCAAATCGTTTGCAATGTCTCAGTCATATGGTCAGAGCTGGATAAGACGACGGGAACAAGGCAGTGCTGCATCCTGCAAAGGTGAGTGCGCCATTCAGTATCTCCCCTTACATACCCACATCCAGGCGGCTTAGTTGCCTGAGCTGCGCTGTGCATCATATTTCGTATGTATTGAATACTTAGTACCTCCTCGTCAGGAGTGGAAACCCATTCCAGGGATTCTTAAACGTCAAAGGCGTCCTCTATCGTCCACACGATTCACGGACATACCTGACCGTACGTGGGATTGTTCTTCCATGGCTGTGCTATCCTTCAGTACCAACCAACACAGCTAGGAAGCCGGTACAGCCTCTTACAATGCACACCCCCTATATAGGTCAGTCTAAATTATTATAATCGCTCTTTCTGATCCGCTGACAAAGTTCAACCACTTATTTCTCGACTCTTTCCTGCCATTTTCCCCGCTGTTATCGAAAGTCAACTGCAACCATCGACATGCGCCTCGTATTCAGCACCACCGACCACTTGAACACAGATATCTCTGACGAACGGGGTTTCATCTATTACACAATCTCCACGCCCTTAGCATTGAAGAAAGTGACTACGATCACCAAGTATCGCTGGAGTGGTGAGAATGGTGTACCAGAGACGATGGGCGTTATCGAGTGGCACAGATTGAAAGAGACGGTGTTTCGGTTCAATGGAGAGGTGATACCCGCAGACGTGATGCTCGAACAGCGTGCGTGGTGCACGTAGGTTGAGATTTCTGCTGGCGACAACCGTGCGACGCTGACGAATATATAACTTGGGTAGCGGTCGATATTTCATTGGTCCCGACCGCCGGACATTCAAATGGAAGCTTGAGTCGACGCATTGTTGGGTACGTCGGACGTGCGCGTTATGCTTCGGTGACGGGTCGCTGAATGATGACGTTGGTGAACAGATGAAGTCTTCTGAATCGGATGCCGAACTCGTGCGTTATCACAAGAAGAATCTCGGGGTTTTCAAACAACCTCATCCGGCCTATCTCAACGTTTCTCCCAAGGTAGCTCCGATGTTGGATCACATCATCCTCACATTTGCCTACGTCGAGTCGTTACGGGAGAAGCGCAATGCTGAGACGCACAGAGCAAACCACCATCATCACATGACAAATAACTTCATCATGAATAATACCGGGGCGATGGGAATAGGCGGTGCGATGGGAACAGGCGGTGCGATGGGGATAGGTGGTGCGATGTAAGTTGGGTTAGGATGACTTCGTTGTACGCGTATACTTTCGCAATCAATTTTCCACCATCCACTAGTCCCGACTCAGGCTATGATCACTGATCGTTTATGTAGCTCCACCCTACGCCGCGCTTCGAAGCACTCGCTGGAAGGTTTTGGCATCGGTCTGCCAGAAGTTGACTCACTGTTCGGAACTCAACCCCAACCACCCAATCTGTAGTCTGTGGATGACGCCGGACAATTGATATTATAATTCGCCGGACAACACTGGCACTTGACGTAAATTTGGTGAAAGGGCAGGTCAAACCCCAAGGAATGTGGGACGCAATGTGTTCACTGTTCGGAGTGAGATAGCGTGGAATCAAGGAGCTTGAACCAGGAAGCAGTGACTCGAGGAAGCAAGGGGGATCGGAGAAAAGATATTAAGGTACGCTCGGCCCCGCTTGTTCCAGCGTGAAAGATCAAGATCAAACGGCTTGACGGTAACTAGGTACCACCTCTTACTGGGTTTTTCTCGGAGACCGTCAACTTGCAGCAGATGCACTGAGGGGTTATAGACATCTGTTCAGGTTTCCATGGGCTGATATCTAATGCTGGGCAGGTTAAAACTCGGATGACATCGCTCTCCCTTTCTTTCTGACGCCCCTTCAGGTATATGGCTGCGCTTCACTGCTGCACTAATGTTCATCACCACACTGGTTGGTTTAACTGTGGGGGTACCCTCTCAAATGTCTGGCAGTGGGATTGGCATGGCTATTCCAATCATGAGGTGCTCTTTTTTGGTGAACACAGAGAGAAATGCTAATTCCAATGCGATCTGTCCTCACATTGCATCAATCAACGCACACACCGTTTGCACTGTTGCTGATATGTGGTGTTTGACTTGAGCATTGTTTTTACTAGGGAGATTCTCCAAGGCTTTGAGAATTATGAGCGAAACACTGGAATGAAGCATTCACCCACTGCAAAAAGGACAGGAAAGCACCTTACCAGTGCCCCCATTCCAGAAATTCCCATAGTTATCTGTAGTATGGCCCTATTTTGGTCAGTACCCCTGCTCAATTGTTCACTGGTGTGTTTCTGTGATACTCTTCATGAATGTATATACCTTGACAAATCTTACAGTTGTCTATGACACCAGTTCAAGGCATGTCTTCATTGTACAGTTGAAGTTCTCATAATGCATGATCACATGATGCATATTTCTGGTAGTGCATCACATTGGGTCATTTCCCAAGTTGGTTAGCAGGGATATTGCATAATGCATAATGCATAAGGTTTTTGGCTGGAATATGCATTTTGAGCAGCCAGAAAATGGAGATCATGCCAACATTTTGTACCTGTAGTCAGGCTCCATGATCAGATCAGCACTAGCACTGCATAATGGGTGGAGAAATGGAGTTTTTGTTGCTTGAAAACATGGTTGGAAGATTCTGAATAATGCAACCCACACTCTCAATGCCTGCTGAATGTAGCTCATCTGATGCAGTGCAAAAATGGAAGCCCTGGATACATCATGCCCCATACAAGCCTCATCAACCCAAGCACATTCAGGAGAAAAATACACCAAAGACATCTGCATGTAGCACCCTCACCAAAAAGCAAGTCAACCTCACCCTTCATGACTGGTTAACTGTCTTTCAGTTCATTGATAACCATCCTGATATTGCCCAAGATGTTGTCATTCAACATTTCAGCACTCTTCCTGATTCTCATGCCCTTATCTTCTGTTACGCTTGGTCCAGGTAGGAACAAGCATAGGCTCAAAGAACTATCAATGGGTCAAAGGTTCAGAGTATCCAGACAAGAGAGCTTGCCAGGAGGTCAAGGGGAGTCGTCCGATGATGAGGTCGACAAAGGGATTCAAGGAAGTCATCTGACAATGAGGTTGATGAAAGAGGTTCAAGAGAATCATCCAATGATGAGGTCGACAAAGGGGTTCAAGGATTTGAAGAGATCAAGGTAAGATTGAGCAGGACTAAGCTGAGGATACATTGAGTAGAATGATGGCTTAAGTACTGCAAAGAATGGAAAATAATAGAAGGTCATGGAAGGTTTGTTACTAAGTGAATGAAGATAGAACCTTCCATGAGAAACAGAAGCATAGATAACAAGAATAGAAAGTGGAAATGAAAGGTGTGCAATGAACATGTTGCATGTTCTAGAGCACTCTAAAGAAAGTAAAAGGTACTGGGTCAGGCCAGTCTATTGTATCAATGAAAAAGAAGCAAAAAGAGTGAATCATAACATTACCCCCAGAGTACATTCGAAGTCACAATGAAGAATAAACTCAAAAGAAAGAAAGAATTTTTAGAAATCCATACATCTGTCTCCTCCAGGAGAACCAGTCATGTTGGCACATGCTGAATCATCATATCCTGGGTCATTATCATTCAGGTCCGAGTCAGTGAGTTCAAGATTGGGGGAGGGATGACGATAATGTTGGTGAGGGTGAGGGGTTTGGCAATGATGATAGGAAGGGGAAGGAACCTGTCTAGGAGCAGAACCAGAGCCAGA
Organism: Boletales sp. KT-2023b; assembly: GCA_038089675.1. NCBI lineage: Eukaryota > Fungi > Basidiomycota > Agaricomycetes > Boletales > Boletales sp. KT-2023b. The sequence continues at coordinate 4,189 of JBBPLE010000507.1, read as the reverse complement.
GGATGGGGGGTTGGAGAGTTGTTCGATGAGGGGTTGGGGTGGTGCTGGACCAGAATGTCTAGAATGTGTGGAAGAGGCTGAAGAGGAGGAAGAGTTTACAGGGTTAAGGGTATGAGGATGAGGATGGTGAGGACAGTGATGTTGGGTGTGACCAGGATGGTGGTGAGCACAGTGGGGACAGACATAATACAGACAGTTGATGCAGATATGGGAAAGTTGGTGGCAATGGAAGCATGCTTGACTGTAAAGGTAATGGTCAGGGGAGAGAGGTACATTACGTTGTCCTTCCCAACTAACTTCTGCTTGTTCCATAACGGCTAGTTCCTCAAGGGTGAGAGGTTCTTCAGAGGCTTCTGGGGATGGGTTCTGGTGGAGGTGGCATCATTTGTCAAGCTCTTGGGTATAACATAGAATGTCCTTGGCTAGTTTGTCCATTTCCAGTTGATGCATGACAGAAAGGACAAGGTTGGTAAGCTTGGTGCAGGTTTCATGGAGGGCAGTGACATGTTCTGTAGGGTAGTTGGACATCTGGTTGGCAAGGGGGTAGAGGCTGTGGATTTCTTGGAAGAGAAGAAGGAGGGTATCAAGGGGGGAGAAGGGTTCTAAATGGGCGCGAAGGGGGGTAAGGAGATGGGGGGTTTCAAGGAGGAGCATAAGGGAAGATTGTTCGGTGATAGGGAAGGGATCGGAACAGATGCGTTGGGCATAGAGGGGTAATTCAACTGAGACGACTGGGTTTGGGTCAAGAGCAGGGAGATGAAAGGGAGGAGATGTAAGTTGGGGAATGCCCAGATTATAATTAGTGGAGTCGAGGTCCTGGATATGATAGAGTAGGGGGGTGGTCCAACCAGTGGTAGCTGCTGTGGGGGAGGGAGATCTAACAGGAGCAGACATGTTTGGGTCTCATGGATGGTGCGAAGGATGAGGAAGGAAAGACATGAGGGTGGAGGTTTTTATAGTCAGATAGGATTTCCTTGGCATGGTTAAACTCCAATTTGGGTAGCCAGGAATCTTCTTTGGCCGAATATCCTTTCCATCAGACTAGGAATTTTCAGTTGTTTGGGATTCCATGGTGTCGGATAATCTTTTCCATTTCATATTCCTCTTCTTTGTTGATAAGGTCAGGTGGAGGGGAAGGGAAGTTTGGTCTGTGTACATCATTTTCATGATAGGGTGATAACAGGGATGCATGGAAGACCAGGTGTATTTTCCATGTTCGTGGGAGATGGAGTTTGTGAGTAAGGGAGGAAAGGACCTGAGTAACGGTAAATGGACCTTCTTGCTTGGGAGTGAACTTTGGATGGGAGATAAAATGTTTCAAGTTTTGGGCTTCTAGCCAAACCTTGTCGCCTTTATGGAAGGGAGTGAATTTTCCATGGAAACAGGATTTCATAACTTGTCTGGCAAGTTCATGGGCCACCAGGGCTTTGTCTCTTGCTGCAGAGAGGAGTTTGAGTTGTTCTTCAACTGCAGGAAGGTTGGTTTCGGCAATGATAGTGGGGAGGGGGTGAGGTTCAAATCCCATCATGAGGAAGAATGGGGATTGATTGGTGATGGAATGAGGGCAGTGATTGTATGCAAATTCAACATGAGAGATGAGGTTGGACCATGTGGAAGGGAAATTGCCACAGAAGATCTGAAGATAGGTTTCCACTTCTTGGTTTACCCATTCGGTTTCTCCATTGGATTGAGGATGGTATGCCATGGAGAGGGAGAGGTTGTATCCAAGGAGTCATCTGAGTTCCTTTGCAAAGGAAGAAGTGAACTGGGATCCATGATCCGAGATGATTTTATCGTAGAGGCCAAACCGAGTGTAAACTTTATGGAAGAAGAGAGAGGCGATTCCTTGGGCAGAGATGGATTTCTTAGTAGGGCAGAGAATCACCCATTTAGTAAGCCCATGGTCGACCACAACCAAAAGACTATCAAAGCCAGAGGAGACAGGGAGGTCTGTGATGAGGTCACATGAGATCTGCCGAAAAGAAATTGGAGAAGAAGAGATGATGGGGAAGAGGGGGGGAGTGGTGGGATGGGTGTTTGCTTTAGAGGATTGACAAGGAGTGCATCCTTCAATGTATTTACACACAAACTGAGTGAGGCCGGGCCACCAAAACTCGGCAGCGACAAGTTGATGAGTTTTAAGATATCCAGGGTGACCAGCAGAGGTGTGATCATGGTGTTGTTCAACAATGGAGCAGCAAAGGTCGGAGGGAACATAGACATGTCCTTGGAAGGTGAGGATGCCAGCATCATATTGCCAGTTAGAAAGATGAGAGCAGAATTGGGCAGGGATGTTGCCAGTGGTAGCACACAGAGCATCCAGGACAAGGGGGTCTGAAGCAGAGGAGGTGGCCAGTTTGGTTTGGAGGAAGGTGTCAATGAGGTTGACAAAAAGAGTGTCAGGAAGGAGGGTTACAGTGTCATTATCCTCGTTGGTTGGTGGGAGAAGATCTGGGCAGCAAGAGAGGACATCTGGTGTGGCAAGAGAGGTACCAGGGACATGGGTCAGGTGGAGGTCAAAGTCTGAGATGTCAAGCAACCAATGAGCCTGTTGTCAGTTGAGTTTCTGAGGTTGGCGGAAATACGTAAGGTTCTTGTGATCGGTGAAAACTTCAACAGGGAAGGGAGATCCTTGGAGGTAGTGGCGCCAGGCTTTGAGACCATGAATGACGGTGAGGAGTTCCCTGTCATAGATGTTGTAGTTGCATTTGGTGGAGGAGAAGGATTGTGAGAGATAGGAACATGGATGCCATTCTCCATTGGCATCAGTTTGGAGAAGGACTCCACCAGAGGCATATTTGGAGGCATCAGTGGCAATGGCAAAGGGGCAGGTGGGGTCTGGGAGATGGAGGATTGGTTGACTGAGGAACAGTTGTTTGAGTTCGTCGAAGGATTGTTGGCAACTGGGAGACCAATCCCAGGGTTGGTTTTTCTTTGTGAGGTCTAGGAGGGGGCATGCAACATTGGAGTAGTTGGGAATGAATTGCTGGTAGAAGTTGGCAAATCCTAGGAAGGATTGGACGTCTTTGACTTTGGCTGGGGTTGGCCATTCACAAATGCCATCCAGTTTTACTGGGTCCATGGCGAGCTCATTGGGGCATATGATCATGCCAAGGTATTCAACCTCATTGGTAGCAAACATGCATTTTTCAAGTTTAAGGTGAAGATCTAACTCAGTCATGCATTGGAGTACTCATTTGGTTTGTTCTTCATGGGTTTTGGTGTCAGGGGAGAAGATGAGGAGGTCATCCATGTAAATGACTAGCCATCCTTCTGTGATCATATCATGGAAGGAGTCATTCATGAATTGTTGGAAGGTGGCGGGGGAGTTGCAAAGACCAAAGAACATGACTGTTGGTTCAAACAGTCCTTTGTGGGTGATGAATGCCACTTTCCATTGGTGACCATCTCTGATGTGGATGTTGTTGTATCCCCAATGAACATCGAGTTTGGTAAAGGTTTTGGCACCTTTAAGTTTATCGATGAGGTCAGATATAAGGGGAAGAGGGTAGGCATCGTGGATGGTATGCTCATTGACATATCAGTAGTCTTGGCAGGGTCGAAGGCCACTGTCTTTCTTTTTAATGAAGAAGAAGGGGGCAGCCTGAGGGGAATTGGATGGGCGAATCTTTCCTGCCTTGAGGTTTTCCTCAAGGAATGCTTCGGTAGCAGGTTTTTCGTCAGGGGAGAGGGGATAGAGTTTGCCAACTTTTGGGGGGAAGGAGTTGTCAAGGTTGATTTCATGGTCATAGGGTCGGCTAGGGGGAATGTGGTTGGTTGCTTCTTTTGAGAAGACAGAGGAAAAGGCAGAGTATTCAGGTGGGAGAGTTGGCTTTGGTTTGGCCTTCTCAGCTGCCATGGCTAGTTCAGTGGCCATTGTAAGTTTGGTGATGGTGGCAGAGGGAATGAAGTGAGATCTGCAATGCATGATTCAATTGATGATTCGATTGTCATTTGCTTGTCAGAGGTATTGGGCTTCAGTGTCCTTTTTCATGTAGTTGTAGAGATGTCCATCCCAGATGGAGTTGACTTGTACATGTCGGGGTGGATGAGGAGTTGGTGTGTTACGATTCACTTCTTTTCTTGGTTACTCTTCGTTACGATAGACCGGCCCGACCCGGTATCTTTCACCTTCTTTAGAGTGCTCTAGAACATGCAACGTGTTCGTCGCACACCTTTCATTTCCGTC
>JBBPLE010000506.1:0-11807 GCA_038089675.1 Boletales sp. KT-2023b | reverse complement strand
AAACCTCAAAGCCAGGAAGATCTGTCCATCCAACTCTCCCCAAGCCACCCTCTTTTTCTTCATCAAAAAGAAGGACAGTGGTCTCCATCTTTGCCAAGACTATCAATACATCAACAAACATACCATCCGCAATGCCTACCCCCTTCCCCTCATCTCTGATCTCATCAATAAGCTTAATGGTGCCAAAGTTTTCACCAAGTTTGATGTCCACTGGAGTGACAACAATGTTTGAATCAAAAATGGTCATCAATGGAAAGCAGCCTTCATCACACATAAGGGGCTCTTTGAATCTACCATCATGTTCTTCAGCCTTTGCAATTCCCCTACCATATTCAAATGTTTCATGAATGACTCATTCTGTGATATGATCATGGCAGGATGGCTGGTCATCTACATGGATGACCTCCTCATCTTCTCACCTGACACCAAAACCCACAAAGAACATACCAAACAAGTTCTCCAATGCATGACTGAACTGGACCTCCACCTCAAACTTGACAAATGCAAATTCACCACTAATGAAGTGGAATATCTTGGCATGATTGTCTGTCCAAATGAACTTGCCATGGATCCAGTGAAACTTGATGGCATTCATGAATGGCCTACCCCTGCCAAAGTCAAAGATGTACATTCTTTCTTGGGATTTGCCAGTTTCTATCATTGCTTTATCCCTGACTACTCCAACATTGCCCAACCCCTCCTTGACCTCACAAAAAAGAACCAACCCTGGGACTGGTCTCCCAGTTGCCAACAATCTTTCAATGAACTCAAACAACCCTTCCTCTCCCACCCAATCCTTCATCTCCCCAACTCCACCCATCCATTTGCCATTGCAACCAATACTTTCAAGTATGCCTCTGGTGATGTCCTCCTCCAGACTAATGCCAATGCTGACTGGCATCCCTGCTCCAACCTCTCCCAATCTTTCTCCCCCACTGAACACAACTATGATATTTATGACAGGGAACTTCTTGCTGTCATTTGTGGTCTCAAAGCATGGCACCACTACCTCCAGGAATCCCTTTTCCTTGTTGAAGTCTTCACTGATCACAAAAACCTCAGATATTTCTGTCAACCACAGAAGCTCAACTGATGACAGGCTCAATGGTTACTTAACATTTTTGACTTCAACCTCCATCTCACCCATGTCCCTGGAACCTCCCTTGCAGCACCAGACACCCTTTTCCACCAACCAGACCTTCTCCCAGCCACTGATGACAGTAACAACAATGTCACCCTCCTCCCTGACACTCTCTTCATCAACCTCATCAACACCTCCCTCCAGAACAAGCTAGCCACCTCCTCTGCTTCTTACCCCCTTGTCCTGGATGCTTTACACCCCACAGCTGGTGATGTTCCTGCTCATTTCTGCACTTGGCTCTCCAACTGGCAATATGATGCTGGCATTCTCACCTTTCAGGGCCACATCTATGTTCCTCCCAACCTGCACCATTCTGTTGTTGAGCAACAACATGACCATGCCTCTGCTGGTCACCCTGGTTACCTTAAAACTTGCCAACTTGTCACTGCTGAATTTTGGTGGCCTGGCCTTGTCCATTTTGTTCACAAGTATGTTGATGGCTGTGCTCCATGTCGATCTGCAAAAGTGAACACCCATCCCACCATTTCCCCCCTCTTCCCCCCCTCCTCCTCCTCCTCCCTTCCCTTCTGACAAATTTCCTGCAACCTCATCACCAACCTCCCTGTTTCTTTGGGCTTTGACAGTCTTTGGTTGTGGTTGACCATGGGCTTACTAAGGGGGTGATCCTCTGCCCTACCAAGAAGTCTGTCTCCACCAAGTGAATTGCCTCCCTATTTTTCCACAAAATCTACACCCAATTTGGTCTTTATGATAAAATTATCTCAGATCATGGCCCCCAATTCACCTCTTCTTTTGCAAAAGAACTCAGATGCCTCTTTGGGTACAACCTCTCCCTCTCCACCATGTATCACCCCCAATCTGATGGAGAAATTGAATGGGTAAATCAGGAAATAGAAACTTATCTTCAGATCTTCTGTAGCAATTCCCCCTCCACATGGTCTAATATGATCTCCCACACCAAATTCACACACAACCACCACCCCCATTCTGTCACTGGCAAATCCCTGTTCTTCCTCATGATGGGCTTTGAACCCCATCCTTTCCCCACCATCATTGCTGAAACCAACCTTCCAGCAGTTGAAGAACAACTGAAACTCCTCTCTGCACCTCAAGATGAAGCCCTAGCAGCACATGAACTTGCCATTCAAGTGATGAAGTCACAATTCCATGGAAAATTTACTCCCTTCCATAAAAATGACAAAGTTTGGCTAGAGGCCTGGAACCTGAAATGTCTTATCTCTCATCCAAAATTCACTCCCAAGCAAGAAGGCCCATTCACTATTACCCACATTCTTTCTCCCCTTACCTACAAACTCCACCTCCCACATACTTGGAAAATTCACCTGGTCTTCCATGCCTCCCTCTTATCACCCTATCACAAAAACAATGTACATGGACTGAATGCCCCATCCCCACCACCTGACCTTATCAATGGAGAAGAAGAGTATGAAATGGAAAAGATCATCCAACATCATGGAACCCCAAATAACTGAAAGTTCTTGGTCTGATGGAAGGGATACTCAGCTGAAGAAGACTCATGGTTACCTGAATCAGAGTTTACCCATGCAAAAGAAATCCTCTCAGACTATAAGAACCCCCACCCTTATGCCTTTCCCTCTTCATCCCCCACATCATCCTCCAAGCAAAAACATGTCCACTCCCACTAGATCCCCTTCCCCTACTGCAGCCACCACTGGGTGGACTACTCCCCTGCTCTATTGTATCCAAGGCCTTGATTCCACTAATTACAACCCCACTGCCCCCCCACTTTGATCACCCTCTCCTCCTCTTTGTATTCCCACACCCAACCCTGATCCTGTTATGTCTGTTGATGTCCCTCTTTACACCCATCATATCTGCTCAGATAATTTCCCAATCACCAAACAATCTTCTTTAATGTTACTTCTTCACTCCCCCCATCTCACTTCCCCCCTTTGCACACATTTAGAACCCTTCTCCCCCCTTGACACCTTATTCCTTTTATTCAAAGAGATCCATAGCCTCTACCCCCTTGCCAACTGCATGTCTGACTACCCCACTGAGTACATTGCCACCCTCCATGAAATCCATACTAAACTGACCAACCTTGTTCTCTCTGTCATGCACCAACTCAAGATGGATAAGTTGGCCAAGGATGTCTCGCACTACACCCAAGAGCTCAATGAATGATGCCACCAACAGGAAAACCCCTCCCCAGAAGCCTTGGAGGAACCCCTCACCCTTGAGGAGCTAGCTACATATCATCAAACATGCTGAAGTCAGCTGAGAAGGACAATGCAACATACCTCTCCCCCCTAATCATTACCTTTATAGCTAGGCCTGCTTCCATTGCCATTGACTCTCTCATATCTGCATCAATTGCCCATTCTACATATGCTCCCACTGTGCATGCCATTGCCCTGGCCATATGCAGAACTGCTGCCCATGCTGCCCTTGCCCTCACACTCTAAACCCAGTAAGCTCCTCATCCTCCTCAGCACACTCCCAGCAGTCTGGCTTCCCTCCCCCATCCCCTTCTCGTCCTCTCATTGAACAACTCTCCAACCCCCCATCTTCTGACTCTAGCAGTGCTTCCAGACAGATCCCACCACCATCCCACAATCATTGTTGTCCTCTTTGCCCTCACCACCATCACCATCACCCCTCCCCTGATCCAGACCTTGCAGACCTTGACCTGAATGATAATGATGCAGGCTATGACAACACCACATATGCCAACATGACTGGATCCCCTGGTGGTGACAGATATATGGATCTCTAACATTTTCTTTTTGTTATGATTCACCAATTCCCCTCATCTTTTCTTTCTTTTTTGCCTTACAATCTCTTCCAGTCTTCTTTTGATTCCTTATCTATGCAATATGGTGACATTGACACCCCACCACATTCTAGACTTTGTCATATCTATTTATGCTTTCTTTCTTTTCTTACATAGAAACCATTGATCATTTCCCATATGTTCCCACCTGCACAGCCTGCACTATTTATTCTCTCATCATCATTCATATAGTTGCTGATTGCAGCACCTTTGCACAGACTTGCATAGGATTATACTTAGATCACACAGCCATACAGCTGTCCATTGACTCCAGGTGACTCAGTATGACTGGCACTTACTAGTGTAAATACTTGTCACTCATGTACAGTAAATCCCAAGCAATTCCTACCATAGGTTTTCACCTTCAATCCTCAGTCCTCTTCTAAGTCATCCCTAAGCTTGGCCTTAGTGCCTCCTCATCATTGTCCTTCATCCTTAGCCACCCAGAACCTCTGTGATCCTTCTGGGAGACCCTTGACATCATCCGACTTAACCACAAATCTTTGCCCTTTGAAACCCTCACTCTTCATTTCCAAAGTCCCTGACTTACATTAGTATGTAACTACCAGCCCCTGTCCTTGACCTAGGCAATTATCATTAGGTCTATGCTTGTCCCTACCCAGGCCAAGTGTAACACTTTTCTTCTTTGTTTGATTTCTTGTTGTGACTTCAAATTTACTAAAGGGGTAATGTTATGTTTTACTTGTATGATAGACTGGCTTGACCCAGTACTTCTTTCTTTTCTTAGAGTGCTCTAGAACATGCAATGTGTTTGTCACACACCTTTCATCTCTGTCTTTTTATTCTTGTTATCTTCACCTTGTTTTCTTCCATGGAATTTTCTATCTTTGATTCACTTAGTCATAAGCATTCTATGACATTCCATTTGTTTCCATTTTGCAGTACTTAAGCCTTAACTGCACTCAATGTGTCCTTAGCTTAGTCCTGCTCAATTTTACCTTACTTCCCTCAAATCTCTGAACCATTTCATCAACTTCTTCATTGGACAATCTCCTTGAAATCCATCAACTCTATCATTGATAGAACCTTTGACTCTCTGGCAAGCATCTTTCCTGTATCCTTGAACCTTTGACCTAGTCCTTAGTCCTTTGAGCCTATGCTCATTTCTACCCAGACCAAGCATAACACTGAAGCACAATACCTCCCTCACACTAACAACAATCAGATCCTCAACCAGATCATCCACTGTGGCTCCTGCTTCATCCCTGCCACCACCATCACCAAACTCACCACATCCATGGAGCTAGCCATGGCCACCAAAAAAACTAAACCAAAGGCAACCCTCCCCCCAGAATACTCCACCTTCTCTTCAGTCTTCTCCAAGGAAGTGACCAACCATGTACCTCCAAGCCAACCCTATGACCATGAGATCAATCTAGATGACTTCCTCACCCTGAAAATCAGCAAACTCTACCCCCTCTTTCCAGAGGAGAAAGCCACTACCAAAGCTTTCCTAGACAAGAATCTCAAAGCTGGAAAAATCTGTCCTTCAAACTCCCCCTAAGCCACCCCCTTTTTCTTTGTCAAAAAGAAAGATGACAGCCTCCACCCCTGTCAGGATTATCAATATGTCAATGAACATACCATCCATGATGCCTACCCCCTCCCCCTCATCTCCAATCTCATCAATAAGCTCAAAGGTGCTAAATTTTTTACTAAGTTTGACATCTGCTGGGGTTATGACAACATTTGCATCAAAGATGGTCATCAGTGGAAGGCAGCCTTCATCATGCATAAAGGACTCTCTAAATCCACCATCATGTTCTTTGGTCTTTGTAATTCCCCTGCCCCTTTCCAATGCTTCATGAACAACTCTTTTCATGATATGATCACAGAAGGATGGCTGGTCATCTTCATGGACAATCTCCTTATCTTCTCTCCCAATGCCAAGACCCATGAAGAACATACCAAATGTGTTCTCCAACACATGACTGAGCTGGACCTCCACCTTAAACTCAACAAATGCAAATTCACCACTGATAAAGTCAAGTATCTCAGCATGATTGTCCACCCAGACAAACTTGCCATGGACCCAGTGAAACTTGATGGTATTTGTGAGTGGCCTACCCCCACCAAAGTCAAGGACATGTGTTTCTTCCTGGGATTCATCAACTTCTACCATCACTTTATCCTTAACTATTCAACCATTGCCCACCCCCTCCTCAACCTCACAAAGAAAAACCAACCCTGGGACTGGTCTCCCAGTTGTCAACAATCCTTTGATGAACCAAAATGACCCCCCCTGTCCTAACCAATCCTTCATCTCCCCAACCCTGCCTGTCCTTTTGCCATCACCACTGACACCTCCAAATATGCTTCCAGAGGCATCCTCCTTCAGACCAACATCAACAGTGATTGGCACCCCTGCTCCTATCTCTCCCAATCCTTCTCCCCCACTGAACACAACTATGACATCTATAATAGAGAACTTCTTGCTGTTATTCACAGTCTCAAGGCATGGCATCACTACCTCCAGGGATCCCCCTTCCCAGTCACAGTCTTTACTGACCATAAAAACCTCACTTATTTCTGCCAACCCCAAAAGCTTAACTGCCAACAGGCTCAATGGCTACTCAACATCTCCAACTTTGACCTTCATCTTACCCACATCCCTGGTACCTCCTTTGCAGCACCCAACACCCTCTTTTGCCAACCAAACCTCCTCCCCACTACCAACAACAATAATGATAATGTCACCCTCCTTTCCAATACTGTTACACTTGGTCCAGGTAGGAACAAGTGTAGACCTAGCAGTAGTCGCCTAGGTCAAGGACAAGGGTCAAGGATAATGTACTGACATAAGTCAGGGACTCCAGGAATGAAGATCAAGGGTTCCAGTGGATGAAGGTTTGTAATTATGTCAGGTGACATCAAGGATCTCCCAGAAGGATCATAGAGGTTCTGGGTGGACAAGGACTATGGATGAAGATGAGGAGGCACTAAGGCCAAACTTAGGGAGAACTCAGAGGAGGACAGGGAAGTGAAGGTGAAAACCTAAGGTAGGAATTGCTTAGCATTACTGTACATGTGTGGCCAGTATTTATACTAAGTAGTGCTAGTCATACTGAGTCACTATGAGTCAACAGATAGCCATAAGGCTGTGGAAACTAAGTATAGAGCTATGCAGGTCTGTATGAAGGTGCTACAATCAAAGGCTATGAATGATGATGAGAAAATGAAGAATAAATAGTGTGGGCTGCATGAGTGAAAACACATAGGAATGGTGATTAGAGATCTCTATGTAAATATAGATAGTAAGCATAGATAGACACAGTAAAGTCAAGAACATGAATAGATATTAATGTTATCATGTCACATATTGAGAGAATCAAAAGAAGACTGAGAGAGATTGTTATGTAACAAAGAAAGAAAAGATAGGGGGGTATCACCGATCATAACATTACCCCCTTTGTATGGCAAAGCCACCAGATTTGCTTTAATTGAAGGTAGGGTCCTCATTGGCAATGATGTCTTCATCTTCCCAGGTGTCCTGCCATCTGTGATAGTAGTTGGTGCATCCCCAGTTATGGCTGTGGAGTGAGCTGCATTTTTCACATCCTTGGTGATTGATGGTGGGAACATTGTTGGGGTTGGTTCCCCAGTTGTTGGTACACTGAGGACAGGGGCAATTGGGGCAAGAGTGGTGGGTATGTCTGGGGGCTTGTCTATGGCAATGGTCACATTGGTGCTGTCGGCAATCAAGGGTTCAGTGTCCATGGCGGCAACATTGGTTGCAACAAGAGGGATTGGAGGGAGGGGGCACAGGTATTTCATCCCAGTTTGTGGTGGCACCGGTGTTGGAGAGAATGGTACCCATGTTTGGGTGAGGGGTGGGGAGTCATGTAGAGGTGTTGTGCCTGGATAGGTCCAGGAGTGTTGCCGCAGCTCATAGGCTGGTGGGGGTGTGACGGGGTTGGAAATCGGTGGCAACAGGGGGTATGTTCTCCTGCTCCCCATTGGGGTGGGTGCAAAAAGGGTGAATAGGGATAATGAAGTCAGCTAAGGATGGGGGGATGTGGGGGGTAAAAGATGGTCAGCCATATAAGTAGGTGCATCACTCCTCAGTTATAAGATTGAGGGCAATGGTGGTGATAACTTTGGCAATAGTGCTGTAAGGGAGGGCATGTTCAATGAAGTGACCGAGGCCCAGGTGGTATAAGTTGTCAAGTGCCTTTTCTCTTAATTGTCTGACTATTGTCCAGAGTGGGGCATTGGAGGACCTGTAGGTGATTGAGAGGTTGCATATGAGGGAAGTGGTTTTGTCAAAGGTGGTGATGGCAGCTATAACTTCTGGGGACATTTGGTATGCCAGGTGTTGTTCTAAAGCTGAATGAGGGGCTTCTTGGGATAGGACATGAGTGAAGAGGATATGGCAGTTGGGGCAACGGAGACAGTGGATGTGGACCAGGACAGAAGGGGGAAATGGTGGGATGGTAGGGAGGCCTGGAGGGGACATGGGGGTGGGGGAGACAGGGGTAGGTTGTTGGACAACAGGACTGGTGGTGAGGTCATTGAGGACTGTATCAGGGATGCAAAGAGTGATCTGGAGGATTTGTTCCTCAATTGCAGTGGAGGCAGAGGGAGGTAGAACAAGGGATGCAGAGGGGGAACTAATAGGGGGGGGTAGGAGAACTGGATGAGACAGAGATGGGGGAGGTGGCAGACATAGTGACTATGGTTTGGAAGTGGTGGTATGAGTGCATTTGGATGGTTTTGGTGATGAAGATGATGTTTTGCAAGTGAGGTTTTTATATCCTTTGAGGATATCCTGTGTGTTTCAGATCTTTTTCAGGAAGCCAGGAGTCATCTTCTGGTGGATAGCCTTTCCACTGCACCAGGTACTGCCTCTGGAAATGGTTGCCATGGTGCTTGATGATTTGTTCAATTTCATATTCTTCTTCCCCTCTGATTAATTCTGGTGGAGGGGCTGGGAAGTTGGGGCTGTGTATTTCATTCTCATGGTACCTTGAAAGCAGTGAGGCATGGAAGACATTGTGAATTTTCCAAGTCAGGGGAAGTCATAGTTGATATGTAACCAGGGAGAGGACTTTGGTGATAGTAAAAGGTCCTTCTCGTTTTGCTGAGAACTTAGGGGCAGTGACATTTTGTTTAAGGTTCTTGGCATTTAGCCAAACCTTATCTCCTTTAATGAACAGAGTAAACTTCCCATGGTACCTTGATTTCATAAGCTGGCATGCAAGGTCATGTGCAGCTAGTGCTTCATCACAGGTGGCCAATAGTTCCTTAAGATGTAATTCCAGTGCTGGTAACCGTGATTTGGAGATAACCGTGGAGAGGGAGTGGGGTTCATAGCCCATCATGAGGAAGAACAGGGATTTTTGGGTGACGGAATGGGGGCAATGGTTGTGTGCAAATTCTGCCATGGTAATATGTTCTGCCCAGATTGTTGGGTTGTTACCACAGAAGATCTGTAGGTACGTTTCAATTTCCTGATTGACCCATTCCATTTCTCCATCAGTTTGTGGATAATAGGCAGTGCTAAGGGAAAGATCGTAACCAAGGAGTTTTCCTAATTCTTTGGCAAAGGTAGAGGCAAATTGTGGTCCCCAATCAGAGATAATTTTGTCATAGAGACCAAACTGTTTCCAGACTTTGTTGAGGAAGAGTGTGGCAATTCCCTCAGCTGTAGCAGTTTTCTTGGTTGGGCATAAGATTACCCCCTTTGTAAGCCTATGGTTGACCACAACCAATAAGGAGTCAAAGCCACCAGAAAGGGGAAGATTGGTGATGAGGTCACAGGAAATTTGTTGGAAGGGGCAAGAGGATTTGGAGGGAATGGGGAGTGGGGGGGGTGTAGAGGGGTGTGTGTCTGCCTTGGCATGTTGGCAGTGGATACAGCCTTCCATGTATTTGTGAATGAACATTGCCATACCTGGCCACCAAAATTCAGATGCTATCAATTGGCATGTTTTCAGGTATCCAGGATGACCAGCTGAGGTGTGGGAATGGTGTCTTGCCACAATGGATTGCCAAAGTTCAAGATCATTTGGAACATAGACCCAGTTTTAATATGTAAGGATACCAGTGTCGTATTTCCAATTGGAGAGACAAGATCGGAGTTGGAATGGGACTTCGCCATCTAATGCTTGGAGGGAATCCAGGACTAGTGGATTGGTGGCAGAGGAGGAGCGGAGTTTGTCGGTTAAAGCCATGTCAATCATGTTGATGAATAGGGAAGGGGGAAGGAGAGTTACATCATGATTATCCTGTTCATCATCAGGGATCAGATTGGGCTGGCAAGAGAGTGCATCAGGTCCCGCCAAGTCTTTTCCTGCCACATGAATCAGTCGGAGGTCAAAGTCAGCAAGATCAAGGAGCCATCTAGCTTGTCAGTGATTTAGATTCTGTGGTTGTTTGAAGTAGGTTAAATTCTTGTGGTCAGTAAAGACTTGAATAGGAGTGGGGTGGCCTGGAGATAATGTTTCCACATTTTGAGAGCTCGAATAATGGCTAAGAGTTCTCAGTCATAGATGTCGTAGTTCTGTTCAGCAGGGGAGAAAGATTGAGAGAGGTAGGAGCAAGGTTTCCAATCCCTGTTTTCATTGGTTTGGAGGAGGATTCCTCCTGAGGCAAATTTGGAGGCATCAGTGGCAATTGCAAAGGGTTTACTGAGGTCAGGGAAGTGGAGGATAGGTTTTTCCAAAAACTTGGCTTTGAGTTTTTGAAAGGTGGTGTTGCATTCCGAGGACCAATCCCAAGTATGGTTTTTCTGTGTTAAGTCTAGGAGGGGGCATGCAAGGTTGGAATAATTTGGGATTAATCATCTATAGAAGTTTGTGAATCCCAAGAAGGAACGGACATCTTTTACTTTGGCTGGAATAGGCCATTTCTGGATACCATCCAATTTGATGGGGTCCATTGCAAGAGTTCCTGGTTTGACTATCATTCCCAAGTATTCGACTTCTGGGGTGGCAAATTTGCATTTCTCCAATTTAAGATGGAGGTCAAGTTCTTTCATCTGTTGGAGAACTCACTTAGTATATTCTTTGTGGGCCTTTGGATCAGAGGAAAAGATGAGAAGGTCATCCATGTAAATGATTAACCATCCTTCGGCAATCATATCACAGAATGAGTTGTTTATAAATTGTTGGAATGTGGGAGGGGAATTGGATTGCCCAAAGAACATTACTGTTGGTTCAAAGAGTCCATGGTGAGTGATGAAAGCTGCCTTCCATTGATGTCTGTCTTTGATTCAGACATTATTGTATCCCCATCAGATGTCAAACTTGGTAAAGAGTTTTGCATCTTTAAGTTTGTCAATGAGGTTGGAGATCAGGGGAAGAGGATATGCATCTTTGATGGTATGCTCATTGAGATATCTATAATCCTGACAGGAGCATAGTCCTCCATCCTTTTTCTTGATGAAGAAGAAAGGGGAGGCTTGTGGAGAGTTGGATGGATGTATTTTGCTGGATTTGAGATTTTCATTGATGAAGTTGTCTGCAGCTTTTCGTTCTTCAGGTGTGAGGGGGTAAATTTTGGAGACTTTTGGTACAAAAGTTTTGTCTAGGTTTATTTCATGGTTGTAAGATTGTGATGGAGGGAGGTGGTGGGCAGCATTTTCAGAAAATACTTCCTGGAATTCTTGGTATTCTAGGGGAAGGGTGATGGTGTCCTTGGGATTTTAGCCTCGATAGCTAGTTTGGTAGCAGTGGTGAAGGCTTGAACATAGCTCTCTCCAAAGGGGTGTTGGAATATGAACTAGGCCACTCAGTGGGTGATGCAGTTCATCATAGCCTGTTCACAGAAGTCCAAAGGTCCTTCTTGATCGAGATATTGGCAAAGGAGACTTTCTTTTCGATCGAGATTGAGTGGAGTATGATTCATTGGTCAGAGGGAGTTTTG
>JBBPLE010000505.1:0-10119 GCA_038089675.1 Boletales sp. KT-2023b | reverse complement strand
CACAGTGCATATCCCCTTCCCCCTCTACATCAGGTACTGATGTGCGGTTAACTCCACCTCAGGTAAATCATATATACACATTTCCTGTAGTAGATAGTTCAAATACATCTGCTACATGTGAATTCACATGGTGTGACAGTTGTAGTAAGAACAACAAAGGAAAGGAAAAAGCACATTCACACAAGGTCCCATCTGACATGTGGCTGCTTGATTCTGGAGCTTCTGCTCACTTTTCACTGGATTGTTCAGATTTTGTCAAGTACCAAAAATTCAACCAACCCCAATGGGCTTCCACTGCAAACAGCTGATCACCTATTATAGGTAGAGGTACAATTTTGCTACAGTATGGCAATCACATTGCCCACCTATCACCCATCTTGCACATGCCCTCATGTGCTGTCCAACTCATGTCTATGGGCACACTACTGCAGAACACATGCCTCACGCTTTGTGCCAGGCCTGGATACCTTACTATCTGGGACCAATGTTTTAAAGAAGCATATTTAGAGTTCCACAGTCATGGTGGACAAACCATGTATTGGTTTTGCACCAAACCACTCTTCCCTGATGACATGCCTAAAAACATGTCATCACTCACCTCTGAGATTGAATATGAACTCATGCACCAACATGTTGGACATTTGTCCCCTGATGTCATCAGGCATACTAAAAAGCACCTGAAGGATTTTCCTGATGTGAAGATCCCATCCAAAACTGGCCTCTGTCAAGGGTGTCAGCTCAGCAAACAGCCAAATCATCCCTTTCCTCTTAGCAAGACATGGGAAACCACTCCCTTTGAGTTGATCCATTCAGACTTAAAGTCCTTCAAGGTAGTGTCTTACTTGAAATATAAGTACACAGTCATCTTTTATGATGACTTTACATCAATGGCCTGGACCACCTTGATAAGGTCCAAGGATCAGACACTCCAGGCAACCAAGCAATGGTTTGCCCTGGTCCACAATCAGTACAATGCCATGATCAAACACTGGCATTCCAATGCCAGAGGTGAATACACTTCTGGAGCATTCCAAGAGTACCTGAAGGACAATGGAGTTAATATCCAGCAGTCCACCCCATATGCACATCAGCAGAATGGGCATGTGGAACATCTAATCCACACATTAATGGACAAGGCACAGGTGATGCGTTTACATGCCTGCCTACCTCCCTCCTATTGGGAATGGGCTCTGCTTCATGCAACCCATGTATATAATTGGACCCCACAGCTATGGCTTAAATGGGACACCCCCCTGACAATACTTAAGGGGGAGAAACCCTCTGTTGATCACCTATGGGTATTCGGTTGTGGTGCTGTTATGATTGGTGATAACCCCCTATCTTTTCTTCCTTTGTTACATAACAATCTATCTCAGTCTTCTTTCGATTCTTTTGCTATGTGACATGGTAATATTGATATCCCTTCATGTTCTAGACTTTACTGTGTCTATTTATGCTTACTATCTATTTTTACTTAGAGATCCCAACTAGATTTCCTATGTGTTTCCACTTGCACAGCCTGCACTATTTATTCTCTATATTTTTCATCATCACTCATAGCCTCTGATTGCAATACCTTCACACAGACCTGCATAGCTCTATACTTAGTTTCTGCAGCCTTATGGCTATCTGATGACTTGTAGTGACTTAGTATGACTAGCACTACTTAGTATAAATACTGGTTGAACATGTACAGTAATGCTAAGCAATTCCTACCTTAGGTTTTCACCTTCACATCCCTAAGTCCTCCTCCAAGTTCATCCCTAAGATTGGCCTTAGTGTCTCCTCGTTGTCATCCTTAGTCTCAACAACCCAAAACCTCTGCAATCCTTCTGGGAGTTCCTTGACATCATCTGACATAACCTCAAACCCTCATCCACTGGAACCCTTAATCTTCATTTCCAGAGTCCCTGACTTACATCAATATGTTACCTCTGACCCCTGTCCTTGACCCAGGCAATTACCACTAAGTCTACGCTTGTTTCTACCTGGACCAAGTGTAACAAAAGGAATTGTTTTCATCAATAGGACTACTATCCAGTAGATCCCACCATTTCACATCAGCACCCCAGAAACCCTAGGCCTTCAGGCAACCTTCACACCCCAGATTCATGCTTCTACCAAGAACGCATTCAAGAACCCTACCCCTCAGACTCCGATTCTTCACATCACCCTACCCCAGTCCCTACTGACATAGAGGATGAAGACATAGAAATCCCTGCCCACAACAACCCACTAGACACCCACCTCTCACACGAACTCTCTGCACAGCTATCTCTAAATAGGGTACCCACACCACCATCCCCATTAACCCTCACACAACACCTCCACTTCACTGGAGGAACTGTTCCATCCACTGTCATTTCCACACCAGTTCCCCACCCACAAACTTTATCCCCATTCCTTCCTACTGAACCATCATCCCCAGTTCCATCAATCAGCATGAGTGAAACAGCACCCCCCCCACACAAACCCATACAACTTCGCATCACCCCCCCTGATCATTTTGATGGGAGCTATTCCACAGCCAAAGCTTGGTTCACTTCTATCATATTCTACTTCCTGGTCAATGAAGAAGTATACAACAACAATACCAAGAAGGTGGCATATGCTCTCTCTTATATGACAAAAGGATCAGCAGCCACATGGGCAGCAACCTATCACATCAAAATCTTAGCCAATGAAGAAACCATCACCTGGGATGAATTCAAAGAAGCCTGTTATGATCGGTGACACCCCCCTATCTTTTCTTTCTTTGTTACATAATAATCTCTCTCAGTCTGCTTTTGATTCTCTCGCTATGCAACATGGTAACATTAATATCCATTCACATTCTAGACTTTACCATGTCTATTTACACTTACTATCTATATTCACATAGAGATCTTTGATCCCATTTCTATATGTTTCCATTTGTGCAGCCTGTGCTATTTATTCTCTATATTTCCCATCATCACTCATAGCCCCTGATCGCAGCACCTTCACACAGACTTGCATAGCTCTATACTTAGCCCTCGCAGCCTTATGGCTATCTGATGACTCATAGTGACTCAGGATGACTAGCACTACTTAGTATAAATACTGGCCAAACATGTACTGTAAAGCCAAGCAATTCCTACCTTAGGTTTTCACCTTCACATCCCTCATCCTCCTCTGAGTTCACCTCTAAGCTTGGCCTTAGTGCCTCCTCCTCATCATCCTTAGTCCTTGTCCACCCAGAACTTCTGTGATCCTTCTGGGAGATCCTTGATGTCATCTGACATAACCTTGAACCTTCATCCACCAGAACCCTTGACCTTCATCTCTGGAGTCCCTGACTTATGTCAGTATGTTATCCTCGACCCCTGTCCTTGATCTAGGCAACTACTGCTAGGTCTATGCTTGTTCCTACCCGGACCAAGTGTAACAAAGCCTTCCAAAGTATCTTCTACCACCACAACAGTAAAGCCGTATCCATCACTGCCCTTAACTCATTACAAATGAAAGGGAACTCTATGGCTGATCTTACCAGATACATTGCCAAATTCAGAAATCATGTACAGATCTCTGAAATCTCCAATGAAAATGTCCTTATTGGGTATTTCACTGCCAGAGTTATGATAAACCTCATGAAATGAATTATGTCCATGGACACAGTACCAACCAAGATTGAGGAATGGTACAACAAAGCAGTACACTTCTTTAGCCAGTTCCAAAAGGCTGATGACATCACATGATCCAGCAGAAACCCCTCCCACACCCCATACCACTCTTTTCAAACACAATCAACCCACATGTGACCCTAACACAATGGATGTTGATGCCATCCGAATCAGGAGATTAACCCCAGAAGAATGTAAAAAATGCTTCGAAAAGGGGTTATGCTTTAGATGTTGTCAACCCAGACATAATGCAACCAAATGTACCAAATTCCCTGGTTGCCCTACCCCCAGAAATGTCTGTCAAACTACCACCACCACCACCATTGAAGAGATCAAAGAATATAACAACAACAACATGGAAGTCAACCAAATCTTGGGTTTTTAGAGAGGAGGTCCAACCCAATGCAGGCCCCCTCCCCAACCAGATGCACTCCTGTACTTGCTTCTCAAAGTGATTGAAATGCTATTTATCTTCCTATTTCAATCCTGAGCACATCTCAAGACATTGGAACCCAAGCACTGGTAGATTCCGGTGCAACCATCTCCTGTATTGATTGGCATTTCACCAAGAAATGGAAACTCCCCTTGGAAAAACTCCCCTCTCCCA
This sequence comes from Boletales sp. KT-2023b, assembly GCA_038089675.1. Lineage (NCBI taxonomy): Eukaryota > Fungi > Basidiomycota > Agaricomycetes > Boletales > Boletales sp. KT-2023b. The sequence goes on along the minus strand of JBBPLE010000505.1, from coordinate 5,871 downwards.
TCCCTGTCAGAAATGTTAATCAAACCCAAAACAGAAACGGTGATATTAAATTCACCACTTTCATTCCAATACATCTTGATAATGTCATCCAAAGAATCTGCTTCTACATAATGCACTGTGGAAGGAAAAACATCATCCTAGGACACCACTGGTTGAAAGAAACCAACCCCATAATTGATTGGACCAAAGGAACTGTGACTATTCCAGAAGAACAAGACCAGACAAAGGAACTCTATATTCCAAAAACCACCCTCCAACCTATGAATCACACCCCACTAAATTTAGACCGAAAAGAGAGCCTACTCTGCAGATATCTGGATCAGGAAGGACCAGGAGACTTCTGTGAATGAGCCATGATGAATCAAATTACTCATCAAGCTGCTTGATTTAGATTTTGACACCCCTTTGGAGAAAGCTACATCTGGGCCTTCACTACCGCTACCAAATTAGCCATAGAAGCAAAGGATATCAAAGACACTGTCAACCTCCCTTCAGAATACAAGGAATTTGAGGAAGTGTTCTCCAAAAATGTGGCTCATTGCCTTCCCCCATCCCGATCCTATGATCATGAAATAAACCTTGATGAAACCTTTGTACCCAAAGTCTCAAAAATCTACCCTCTTACCCCTGAAGAACAAAAAGCTGCAGATAGCTTCATTGATGAGAATCTCAAATCCAGCAAAATACGTCCATTAAGTTCCCCACAAGCCTCCCCTTTCTTCTTTGTCAAGAAAAAGGATGGAGGATTATGCCCTTGCCAAGATTACAGACACCTCAATGACCATACCATCAAAGATGTTTATCCCCTCCCACTAATCTCTGACCTCATCGACAAACTCAAGGATGCCAAAATCTTTACCAAATTTGACATCTGGTGGGGGTATAATAATGTCCAGATTAAAGATGGACACCAATGGAAGGCAGCTTTCATTACTCACAGAGGGCTTTTTGAACCAACAGTGATGTTTTTTGGCCAATCAAATTCCCCTCCTACTTTCCAATGGTTCATGAACGACTCCTTTCAAGATATGATTGCTGAAGGATGGTTAATCATCTATGTGGACAATCTCCTCATTTTTTCTCCTGACCAAAAATCTCATGAAGAATACACCAAACGAGTCCTCCAACAAATGAAGGAACTCAACCTCCATCTCAAACTAGAAAAATGCAAATTTGCCACCCCAGAAGTTGAATATTTAGAAATGATAGTCAAACCAGGAACCCTTGCAATAGATCCTGTCAAATTGGATGGCATCCAGAAATGGCCCATTCCGGCCAAAGTAAAAGATGTCTGCTCCTTCTTGGGATTTGTACACTTCTACAGACAATTCATCCCAAACTATTCGAACCTTGCACATCCCCTCCTTGATCTCACTCAGAAAAACTGTACCTGGGATTGGTCCCCAGACTGTAATAATGCATTCCAAAAACTCAAAAACAAATTCCTGGAACAACCCATCCTCTGCTTCCCTGATCTCAGTAAACCATTTGCAATAGCTACTGACACCTCTAAATATGCCTCTGGAGGAATTCTCCTTCAGACTGACAAAAATGGGGATTGGAAACCCTGTTCTTACCTCTCACAATCCTTCTCACCCACTGAATGAAACTATGACATCAATGATCAAGAACTCTTAGCCATCATTTGAGCCCTTAAAATGTGGAAACACTACCTCCAAGGCCACCCCATCCCTGTCCAAGTCTTTATCGACCACAAGAATTTAACCTATTTCAAACAACCACAGAATCTCAATCGAAGGCAGGCAAGGTGGCTCCTAGATCTTGCTGACTTTAATCTTTGGTTAATTCATGTAGCCGGAAAGAACCTGGCCAGACCTGATGCTCTCTCTCACCACCCTGACCTTGTCCCTGATGATGAACAGGATAATCATGATGTAACACTTCTCCCTCCTTCCTTATTTGTCAATATAATTGACACTGCTTTAATCAACAAACTCTGCTCCTCCTCCACTAGCAATCCCCTAGTCCTAGACTCTCTACAGGCCCTGGACAGAGAAGTACCCTCCCAACTTCACTCCCAACTCTCCGACTGGAAATATGACACTGGCATCCTTACATACCAGAATTGGGTCTACATCTCCAACAACTTGGAACTCTGCTGATCCATCATAGCCAGGCACCATTCCCATGCAATGGCTGGTCATCCTGGATATCTCAAAACCCGCCAACTAGTAGCATCTGAGTTCTGGTGGCCAGGAATGGCCACCTTTATTCATAAATACATCAAAGAATGCATCCACTGCCAATGTGCAAAGACAGACACACATCCCTCCACACCCCCACCACTCCCCATCCCCTCCAAGTCTTCCTGCCCCTTCCAACAAATCTCCTGTGATCTTATCACCAACCTTCCCCTTTCTGATGGCTTCAATTCGTTATTGGTCATGGTTGACCATGGACTTACAAAGGGGGTAATTTTATGTCCAACTAAGAAAACCGCTACAGCTGAAGGAATTGCTACCCTTTTCCTCAACAAAGTCTGGAAACGGTTTGGCCTTTATGACAAAATTATCTCCAACTGCAGACCACAATTTGCCTCAGCCTTTGCCAAGGAACTGGGAAAACTCCTTGGTTACAATCTTTCCCTCAACACTGCCTACCATCCACAAACTGATGGAGAAATGGAGCAAGTCAACCAAGAGGTGGAAACATACCTATGGATCTTTTGTGGTAACAACCCAACAATCTGGGCAGAACATATTACCATGGCTGAATTCACACATAACCACCACCCCCATTCCATCACCCAAAAGTCCCTGTTCTTTCTCATGATGGGCTATGAGCCCTGCCCCCTCCCTATGGTCATCTCCAAATCACAGTTACCAGCATTAGGACAACACCTCAAGGAACTCTTGGCCACCTGCAATGAAGCCCTGGCTGTGCATGACCTCGCACACCAACTTATGAAATCCAGGTACCATGGGAAATTCATTCTGTTCACTAAAGGAGACAAAGTTTGGTTAAATGCCAAAAATCTTAAGCAAAATGTCATTGCCCCTAAATTCTCAGCAAAATGAGAGGGACTTTTCACCATCACCAAAGCCCTCTCCCTGGTTACATATCAACTACAACTCCCCCTCACTTGGAAAATTCATAACATCTTCCACACCTCACTGCTTTCAAGGTACCATGAGAACAAAATACACAGCCCCAACTTCCCAGCTCCTCCACTGGACTTGATTGGAGGAGAAGAGGAATATGAAATTGAAAAAATCATCAAACACCATGGCAACCATTCCCAAAGGCAGTACCTTGTGTGATGGAAAGGCTATCCACCAGAAGATGACTCGTGGCTTCCAGAAAAAGATCTCAAACATGCACAGGATGCTCTCCAAAATTATAAAAGCCTTGTCTTTAAAACTTCACCCTCATCATCCAAACCCTCTAAACACACTCATACCACCAAACCATAGTCACTATGTCTGCCACCTCTTCCATCTCTATCTCCTCTGGTTTGCCTACTCCCCCTTCTGTTAGTTCCCCCTCTACCTCTCCAATCCTGCCCCCCTCCACCTCCACTGCCATTGAGGAACAAATCCTCCAAATCACTCTCCATATCCCGGACACTGTCCTTGACAATCTCACCACCAGCCCTGTCATCCAACAACCTACCCCCACTTCTCCCACTCCAACCTCTCCTCCTGGTCTCCCTACCGATCTTCCATTCCCTCCTTCCATCCCAGTCCACATCCACTGTCTCCATCATCCCAATCGCCACATTCTCTTTACCCATGTTCTATCCCAGGAATCCTCCTGCTCCACTTTAGAACAACACCCTGCCTACCAAATGTCCCCCAAAGTCATAGCTGCCATCACTACCTTCAATGAAACTGCCTCACTCATCCAAAATCTTGCCATCACCTACTGATCCTCAGATGCCCCACTCTGGACTATAGTAGGACAACTAAGGGAAAAGGCACTTGACAACCTATACCACCTAGGCCTCAGCCATTTCATCGAACATGCCCTTCCCTATGGCACCATTGCTGAAGTAATCACCACCATTGCCCTCAACCTCATAACTGAGGAACACTGCACCTACTTATATGGCAGACCATCATTTACCCCTTGCATTCCCCCATCCCTAGCAGATTTTATCATCCCAATATCTCCTTTTCATTGTTCCCCCATCGAGGAACAAGAGAATATACCCCCTGTCACCACAGACTACCTCCCCCACCACACCCCCGCCAGCCTATGAGCTGTGGCCATGCTCATGGACTTATCCAGGCACAACACCTCCACCCAATGCCCCACTCCTCACCCAAACACTGGCACCATCCTCTCTGACATGGGAGTGACTACCAACTGGGACGAGATACTTGTGCCCCCTTCCTCCAATCCCTCCTGCTGCAACCAATGCTGCTGACACAGACACTGTACCCTTGACTGTCAACAACACCGATGTGACCACTATCACCGTTGTGCCCCAGGACATTCACGATGTTCTTGTCCCAATCACCCTTGCCCCCAGTATACCAACAACTGGGGAACGGACCCCAACAATGTCCCCACTATCAACCACTGAGGTTGCAAAAAATGCAGCTCCCTCCATGGCCACAACTGGGGTTGCACTGACTACTATCACGGATGGCAGGATACTTGGGGAGACGAAGACATCGTCACCAACAAGGATACCACATTCGATTAAAGCAAAGCCAGTGGCTTTGCCATACAAAGGGGGTAATGTTATGATTGGTGATAACCCCCTATCTTTTCTTCCTTTGTTACATAACAATCTATCTCAGTCTTCTTTTGATTCTTTCGCTATGCAACATGGTAATATTGATATCCCTTCATGTTCTAGACTTTACCATGTCTATTTATGCTTACTATCTATTTTTACTTAGAGATCCCAGCTAGATTTCCTATGCATTTCCACTTGTGCAGCTTGCACTATTTATTCTCTATATTTCTCATCATCACTCATAGCCTCTGATCGCAATACCTTTGCACAGACCTGCATAGCTCTATACTTAGTTTCTGCAGCCTTATGGCTATCCAATGACTTGTAGTGACTTAGTATGACTAGCACTACTTAGTATAAATACTGGTTGAACATGTATAGTAATGCCAAGCAATTCCTACCTTAGGTTTTCACCTTCACATCCCTAAGTCCTCCTCCAAGTTCATCCCTAAGATTGGCCTTAGTGTCTCCTCATCATCATCCTTAGTCTCAACAACCCAGAACCTCTGCAATCCTTTTGGGAGTTCCTTGACATCATCTGATGTAACCTCAAACCCTTGTCCACTGGAACCCTTGATCTTCATTTCCAGAGTCCCTGACTTATGTCAATATGTTACCTCTGACCCCTGTCCTTGACCTAGGCGATTACTGCTAGGTCTACACTTGTTCCTACCCAGACCAAGTGTAACAGGTGCCTATGTGCACATTCCAGCAGAACACTGTGGTGGAAAGCTACAGCCAAGATCACAATTGATGATCAACTTGGGCATTGCCCCTGGTAGTGACTCAAATTATACAGTGAGGTGCAAAACCATTGCAATATCTTATTCTTGTGCAGTGCATGTAGTGCATTGCAAACACCTGTGGGAATTTCACTTAGCTTTGGTGGGGACAAATGGAGTATATGCCCCTAGTTACAAATTGGTCTCTGGGTTATGTGATCTGGACCTGTGGCTGTGGAGATATGGGCATTTCAAAACTGCAATACCATTGCAACAGTTTTGCACCTTACAATACACAATGTAAAATCTCAACAATAACATATAATATTTGGCAATGTTTGGCCATATAGACAACAATACATATACAAATATCATGTCTGAGTTTGAATAAGTTCACACCCCTCTTTATATCATCATATATTTACTTTTTCCTACTGAGAA
>JBBPLE010000504.1:0-24294 GCA_038089675.1 Boletales sp. KT-2023b | reverse complement strand
TCTACATCCTCAACTGTGGAAAAGAGAACGTAATCCTTGGACTTCCCTGGCTTAGGAAAGTCAACCCCACCATCGACTGGATCAAGCGAGAGCTATCCATTTCCCTTGACTCTGATCAATCCCAGGAAATTTATTACAACCGAACCAAACCGACTCCTGCCCCCTTGACACCTACCCCTTGCCCACCTCGACATGTACAAGTCGACTCCGTCTGGGACGGACGTCTCTACGATTACATGAAAAAAGACACCGAAGCTTGATACCTCCAACGAGCTAACGATAACCGAATCATCAATCGGATCATGCGCTGCGGATCTCGATTTATTCCCTCTGCCACCATTGCCAAAATTACTATGGCAACTGAACTCGCCATGGCCGCCGAGAAAGCCAAGCCAAAGGCAACCCTTCCCCCTGAATACTTGTCCTTCGCCTCCGTCTTTTCGAAGGAAGCAACCAACCACGTCCCTCCCAGCCGACCCTATGACCACGAGATTAATCTCGACGACTCCTTCACCCCGAAAGTTGGCAAGATCTACCCCCTATCCCCTGACGAAAAAGCCGCTACCGATGCCTTCCTCGACGAAAACCTCAAGGCAGGGAAAATTCGCCCATCCAATTCTCCCCAAGCCTCCCCCTTCTTCTTCATTAAAAAGAAGGACGGTGGTCTTCAACCCTGCCAAGACTATCGCTACGTCAATGAACATACCATCCGCGATGCCTACCCCCTCCCCCTCATCTCCGACCTCGTCGACAAACTCAAAGGTGCCAAGACCTTTACCAAGTTCGATGTTCGTTGGGGATACAACAATGTTCGCATCAAGGATGGTCACCAATGGAAAGCGGCCTTCATCACCCACAAAGGACTGTTCGAACCGACAGTCATGTTCTTTGGTCTTTGTAACTCCCCCGCCACCTTCCAACGTTTCATGAATGACTCCTTCCGTGATATGATCGCAGAAGGATGGCTCGTCATCTACATGGACGACCTTCTCATCTTCTCCCCCGACGCTAAGACCCACGAGGAGCGAACCAAACGTGTACTCCAACGCATGACTGAGTTAGACCTTCACCTCAAACTCGAGAAGTGCACATTCGCTACCAATGAAGTTGAATACCTCGGCATGATCGTACGCCCCGATGAGCTCGCCATGGACCCAGTGAAACTAGATGGCATTCGTGAATGGCCAACTCCGGCCAAAGTCAAAGACGTCCGATCCTTCCTTGGATTTGCCAACTTCTACCGACGCTTCATCCCCAATTACTCAAACGTCGCACGCCCCCTCCTCGATCTTACAAAGAAGAACCAACCCTGGGACTGGTCTCCCAGCTGTCAACAATCCTTCGATGAACTCAAACAACTATTTCTCAGTCAACCGATCCTCCACCTCCCCGACCCCGCTCGTCCCTTTGCCATAGCCACCGATGCCTCTAAGTATGCCTCGGGTGGAGTCCTCCTTCAAACCGACGCCAACAGAGATTGGCATCCCTGTTCTTACCTGTCACAGTCCTTCTCTCCCGCTGAAAGAAACTATGATATCTATGACAGAGAACTCCTCGCCGTCATTCGTGGCCTCAAGGCCTGGCGCCACTACCTCCATGGATCCCCTTTCCCCGTCGAAGTCTTCACCGACCACAAGAATCTCACTTACTTCCGACAACCCCAGAAACTCAACCGACGACAGGCTCGTTGGTTGCTCGACATCTCAGACTTTGACCTCCACCTTACCCACGTCCCTGGAACCTCCCTTGCCGCACCCGACGCCCTCTCTCGTCGCCCAGACCTCCTTCCACTGACCGACGAAGATAACGACAACATAACTCTTCTCCCCGACACCCTCTTCGTCAACCTCATCGACACCTCCCTTCAAACCAAGCTGGCTGCTTCCTCTGCCTCCAATCCCCTTGTCCTAGAAGCGCTGCGCGCTACCACCGGCGACATCCCTGCTCGATTTCGCTCGCGCCTTTCTGATTGGCAATACGATGCTGGCGTTCTCACTTTCCAAGGACGTGTCTATGTTCCCCCCAACCTCCGCCGCTCCGTCGTTGAACGACACCACGATCATACCACTGCGGGCCACCCTGGTTATCTTAAAACTCGTCAACTCGTCGCTGCAGAATTCTGGTGGCCCGGTCTCGCTCAGTTTGTGCGAAAATACATCGAGGGCTGCGCCCTCTGTCAATCCTCCAAGGCGAATACTCATCCCACCACCCCTCCCCTCTTCCCCATCGCTTCCTCCTCTACAGTTCCTTTCCGACAGATTTCCTGTGACCTCATCACAGACCTCCCTGTCTCTGACGGTTTCGATAGTCTTTTGGTCGTGGTCGACCATGGGCTTACTAAGGGGGTGATTCTCTGCCCTACCAAGAAATCCGTCTCCGCCAAGGGAATCACCTCCCTCTTTTTCCATAAGGTTTACACTCGGTTCGGCCTTTACGACAAGATCATCTCGGATCGTGGACCCCAATTCGCCTCCTCCTTTGCAAAAGAACTCGGACGACTCCTCGGATACAACCTCTCCCTCTCTACGGCCTATCATCCCCAATCCGACGGAGAGACCAAACGAGTAAATCAAGAGGTAGAAACCTATCTCCGAATCTTCTGCGGTAATTCCCCTTCCACATGGTCTGACCTTATCTCCCACGCCGAATTCGCCCACAATCACCGTCCTCACTCCGTCACCAACAAATCGCCATTCTTCCTCATGATGGGATTTGAACCTCGCCCCCTCCTCACTATCCTCGCCAAAACCAACCTCCCAGCAGTCGAAGAACGACTGAAACTCCTCTCCGCAGCTCGAGACGAAGCCCTGGCGGCCCACGAACTTGCCAGACAAGTTATGAAATCCTGTTCCCATGGAAAGTTTACACCCTTCCGAAAAGGCGATAAGGTTTGGCTAGAAGCTCGGAACCTGAAACGTCTTATCTCCCACCCGAAGTTCGCTCCCAAACGAGAAGGACCATTTACCGTTACCCAGGTCCTTTCTCCTCTCACGTATAAACTCCGTCTCCCACGAACGTGGAAAATTCACCCGGTCTTCCATGCATCCCTGTTATCGCCCTATCGCGAAAACAACGTACACGGACCAAACTTCCCTTCTCCTCCACCTGACCTTATCAACGGAGAAGAAGAGTACGAAATGGAAAAGATCATCCGACACCGTGGAACCCCGACCAACCGAAAATTCCTAGTCCGCTGGAAAGGATATTCGGCCGAAGAAGACTCCTGGTTACCCGAATCAGAGTTTGACCACGCCAAGGAAATCTTGACGGAGTATAAGACCCTCCATCCTCATGTGTTTCCTTCATCCTCCCTCGCACCATCCACGAAACGCAAACATGTCCACGTCCGCTAGATCCCCCTCCCCCACTGCTGCTACCACTGGCTGGACCACCCCTCTGCTCTATCGTATCCAAGGCCTTGATTCGACTAATTACAACCCGGGCATTCCTAAGTCTACGTCCCCTCCCCTGCGTCTTCCCCCCCTCGATCCTAACCCCGTCGTCTCCGTCAAGTTACCTCTTTATGCCCAACGAATCCGTCCTGACCCATTTCCTATCACCGAACAGTCTTCTCTCATGTTTCTCCTCGAGACTCCCCACCTCCTTACCCCCCTTCGCGCTCACTTAGAACCATTCTCCCCACTTGATACCCTTCTTCTCCTTTTCCAAGAAATCCACACCCTCTATCCCCTTGCCAACCGTATGTCGGATTACCCCACTGAACACGTCGCCACCCTCCACGAAACCCGTGTCGAACTCACCAACCTTGTTCTGTCTGTCATGCATCAGCTAGAGATGGATAAACTCGCTAAGGACGTTCTACGATACACCCGAGAGCTCGATGAACGCCAACGTCTCCACCAGAACCCTTCCCCAGAAGCCTCCGAAGAACCCCTCACCCTTGAGGAACTTGCTGTCATGGAACGAGCCAAAGTCAGTTGGGATGGGCAACGTAATGTCCCTCTCTCTCCCAACCATTACCTTTACAGCCGAGCATGTTTTCATTGCCACCGACTCTCCCACATCCACATCAATTGCCCTTACTACGTCTGCCCTCACTGCGCCCGCCACCGCCCCGGCCATACCCAACATCGCTGCCCTTGTCGTCCACGTCCTCGTACCCTTAATCCTATGAATTCCTCCTCTTCCTCAGCTTCTTCCACACGTTCTAGACGTTCTGGTCCATCCCAACCCCTCGTCAACCGACTCTCTAATCCTCCGTCCTCGAGTTCTAGCTCCGCTCCTAGGCCGATTCCTCCCCCTTCGTCTCGCCATCGCAGAACCCCCCACCCTCGTCCACGTCACCGTCGCTCCTCTCCTGATCTTGAACTCACCGATCTCGACCTGAACAACAACGATCCGGGGTATGATGACTCTGCATACGCCAACATGACCGGTTCCCCCGGTGGAGATAGGTGTATGGATTTCTGATTCCTCCTTTTTGATTTTATTCTTCATAGTGATTTTGAATGTACTCCGGGGGTAATGTTACGATTCACTTCTTTTTCTTTGATTCTCTTTCGCTACGACAGACCGGCCCGACCTGGTATCTCTTACCTTCTTTAGAGTACTCTAGAACATGCAACGTGTTCGTCGCACACCTTTCATCTCCATCTTCTATTCTTGTTATCTATGCTTCTATTTCCTGTGGAAGGTTCTATCTTTACTTCGCTTAGTCACCAACCTTCCACAACCTTCTATCACCTTCCATTATTCGCAGTATTTAAGCCATCGTCATACTCGATGTAACCTCAGCTTAGTCCTGCTCAATCTTACCTTGATCACTCTGATTCTCTCGTCGACTCATCGTCGGATGACCTCCTTGATCCTTTCGTCGACTTATCGTCAGACGACTCCTTGAACTCCCTGTCGACTTATCGTCGGACGACTCCTTGAACCCCTCGTCAACTTATCGTCGGACGAACCCTTGAACACTTCGTCGACTCATCGTCGGACAACCCTCTTTGACTATTCGGCAAGCATCCCTTGACCGAATCCTTCGAACCCTTGACCCTCAGTTAGTTCTTTGAGCCTATGCTCGTTCCTACCCAGACCAAGCGTAACAGTCGGTTGCTTCTTTTGAGAAGATGGAGGAAAAGGCAGAGTATTTGGGTGGGAGAGTTGCTTTTGATTGGGCTTTTTCAGCTGCCATAGCTAGCTCAGTTGCTGTCATAAGTTTGGCAATGGTGGTGGAGGAAATGGAGCAAGATCTGCAACACATGATTTGATTGATGATTCGGTTGTCATTAGCTTGTCGGAGGTATTGGGCTTCAGTGTCCTTTTTCATGTAGTTGTAGAGATGTCCATCCCAGATGGAGTTGACTTGTACATGTTAGGGTGGGCAAGGGGTTGGTGTCTGGGGGTGGGGGTTGGTTTGGTGTGATTGTAGTACAATTCCTTGGATTGGTCAGAGTCGAGGGAGATGGATAGCTCTCACTTGATCCAGTCGATGGTGGGGTTGGCTTGTCTAAGCCAGGGGAGTCCAAGGATTATGTTCTCTTTTCCACAGTTGAGGATGTAGAATGTGACACAGTGCATGAGTTGTCTGATGCAGATATAGAGTGTGGTGGAAAAGCAGATAAGACCATTTTTGTTCGAGGATTGGTCAACATTCTTGACAGTGATGGGAGAGGGGAGTCGTTCTGTTGGGAGATGATGTTTTTGAACAAAGTCCCAGTCAATGCAAGAGATTTGTGCTCCAGAGTCAACGAGAGCATGAGTTCCAATGGCTTTTAAGTGTGATGGTTCGACGATTTCAATGGGGATTTGCATGCATTGCTTGGTAATCAACAATACAAGTACAGGAGTGCATGTAAAAGAGGGAGAGCCTCACGTTGGGGAAGGTCTCCATTCTAAAAATCCTTGTTGGAAGGAATGAAGGAGATTCTTGCCATTGTTTCTTCTTTGTCATCATCCTTGACTTTTCTAACCTTCCTTTCTCTGGTTTTCTTCAGCTGGGAAGGGAAGTGGGGGCAGTCACCTGAGAGGTGTCCAGGTTTTCAGTAGCAGAAACAGAGTCCTTTGGAAATACAGTGTTTTCATTCTTCTGGGGTTAACTTAGATACTTTGATAGCATCAACATCCATGGCATCAGGGTCTTTCTGGGGGTGGGAGGAGGAGGAGGAGGAGAATGAATGGTAGGGGGGGTTGGTCTTGCCTCATTTTGCCATATTATCAGCTCTTTCCCATTGGGTGAGGAAGTGGGTGGCTTTGGCATACCATTCGTTGATTTTGGTGGGGATGGTATCCATAGACATGATGCAACACATAAGTTTGACATAGATGCTGGTGGAGAAGTATCTGATGAGGATGTTTTGGTTGGTGATTCCACTGATCTGAACATGGTTTTGGAATTCGGAGATATACTTGGTGAGATCAGAGAGAGAGGGCTTTCCTTCCATTTTGGTAGAAGAGAGCCAGGTGATGGAGAGGGTGGTGGTGTCTCTGTGTTTGAATGTGGTGTTGAACTCAGTAATAAAGTCCACATAGGTCCCGAAGCCTTTGTTTGCATTGAGAGCAGTTTTTTGGAAGGAGGAGGCCCAAGTAAGGGCAGCTCCTTTGGTCATATATGAGAGGGCAAAGGCAATCTTCTTGGCATTGGTGGTATAGACTTCTTCATTGACAAGGAGGTAGGTTTGGACAGAGTCCAACCAGATTGTGGCTTTGGCATAGTCACCATCAAAGTTTTTGGGGGTGCCAATGTGAAGTTCGACAGGTTTCAATGTCATGGTGGAATGGGGTGGTTGTGGGGGGAGGAAGGGGGGAAGTGGCTGTGAGGGAATGAACTGATGAGGGGGAATGGAAGTAGAGGATTGGGGAGGAAGGAGGAGAGGTCTGGTTATGGTGGGGGTGGGGAGAGGTGGTGTTGGTTCCCTGAGAGAGACACCTGGGGCACGGATGAAGGTTTCTTCATCAGAGTGTTCAGTGGAGGGGGGAGATTCTGAGAGGACTCGATAAGAGCATTGTAGTGCCCTTTCAAGGGCTCCTGGTGTTTGAGGGGAGGAAATGGTGAGAGACTACAGTGATGGTAGCTCAAAAGAGGAGCTTAGTCCTTTTGTTATGCTTGGTCCAGGTAGGAACTAGTGTAGGCTCAAAGAACTAATGGTGGGTCAAGGGTTCAGGGTATTTGGTCAAGGAAGCTTGTCAGAAGGTCAAGGGAATTGCCTGACAATGAGGTCAATGAAGGAGTTCCAGGGAGTCATCCAACAATGATGTTGACAAAGGGGTTCAAGGGGGTTGTCCAATGATGATGTCAACAAAGGAGTTCAAGGATTCAAGGAGATCAAGGTATGATTGAGCAGGACTAAGCTGGAGATACATTGAGTATAACAACAGCTTAAGTACTGCGAAGAATGGAAACTAATGGAAGGTCATGGGAGGTTCATTACTAAGCAATTGAAGATAGAACCTTCTATAAGAAATAGAAGCATAGATAACAAGAATAGGAAATGGAAATGAAAGGTGTGCAGCGAACATGTTGTGTGTTCTAGGGCACTCTAAAGAAGGCAAAGGGGGTACCAGGTTGGGCCAGTCTATCGTATCAAGAAAAGAAATGAATTGTAACAGCTTGCTTCTTTTATCAGTTCTCATCACTCTGATTCACAGATTCATATTCTCCAGATCATAGAGATACCCAACTATCATCCCCATCCCCCCTCACTGCTCCAGCCTGTGCAAGGGATAGGGATCCTACACCCACCACCTTTATCACCCATTCTCTTTTGCTGGTTCCTATGGTGATTGTTACAATCGGTGATACCCCCCTATCTTTTCTTCCCTTGTTACATAATAACTTGTCTCAGTCTTCTTTTGATTCTTTTGCTATGCGACATGGTAACATCAATTTCCCTTCACATTCTAGACTTTACCATGTCTATTCATGCTTACTATCTGTTTTTACTTAGAGATCCCCACTAGATTTCCTATGTGTTCCCACTTGTGCAGCCCATGCTATTTATTCTCTTTATTTTCTCATCATCACACATAGCCCCTGATCACAGCACCTTTGCACAGTCTTGCACAACTCTATACTTAGTTTACACAGCCCTATGGCTATCCATTGACTCACAGTGACTCAATATGACTGGCACTATCTCGTATAAATACTGGCCACACATGTACAGTAAACGTTAAGCAATTCCTACCTTAGGTTTTCACCTTCACCTCTCTAGTTCACCTCTAAAGCCAATCCCTAAGTTTGGCCTTAGTGCCTCCTCATCATTGTCCTCTATCCTTAGCCACCCAGAACCTCTGTGATCCTTCTGGGAGATCTTTGATGTCATCTGACATAACTATGAACCTTTGTCCATTGAAACCCCAGACCTTCATCTCTGAAGTCCCTGACTTACATCAGAACATTATCAATAACCCCTGTCCTTGACCTAGGCAATCATTGTTAGGTCTATGCTTGTTCCTACCTGGACCAAGTGTAACAGTGATCGTGATGGTGTCCAAGTTCTCATCATGAAGCCCCTTTAGCCCCTCTAAGACAGGATCACCCAAAGACTGACAGTGGCTCTCCACATCCACTCTACTCTCATGACCATTCTGCTGAACACACAGGCTCTGTCAACCTCTTGGCACCATCTGGTTACAATGTTCATGCATGCCTTGCCACTAAAGTCCATTGTCTCTACCATGCTGTTTGTCCATCCTTCTTACCTGTCTATTATTGAAGCTACAGCAATGGCCAGTTGTGTCAACTGTGACAAAAGGAACAGCACTCCCTCAAAACCTAGCATCTATGGCCACAATGACTTGCTGCCACCACAACACTCATGCATGCCTTCCCACCAAAGCCCATCATCTCTACTGTGCCATTTGTCCATCCTTCTCACCTGTCTATTATTGAAGCTACAGCAATGGTCAGTTGTGTTGACTGTGACAAAGGAATGGCACTCCCTCAAAATCTAGCATCTATGACTACAACAACTCATTGCCACCAGACTGGGAGGTCAAATATCCAAGAAGTGATCATGGTGCTTATTATTACAATATCAACACCCAAAAGTCCACCTGGACTCACCCTACCATTCCTCCCCCTTGTGGAAAGCATGGTGAACACTCTGATCATCATGATGACTCTCTTGACAAACCCTTGTCAACTAGGAATGACATTCCATGTGTAGGTCATGTGGACAGTGGTGACATGTCATACAACAACCACCACTACCACCCTGGAGAGACCACTTGTAGGGAGGAGTGACAGCCTCTGTCATCTCAACTCATTGACTCCTATGTTCCAGATTTGTACTCTTCAGACCATAGGGATGCCTGACCATTGCCCCCACCTCCCCATGCAAGGGACAGGGATCCTATGCCTCCACTGCATCACCCACCCCCCCTACCAGCCCCTACAGCAACTGCAATGGTGTCCAAAACCCCTACCATGAAGCCCCTTTAGCTCCTCTGTCCTCTCAAGATCACATCTGGGTTGTCCACAACAGTGTTCCACATGCACCTCCAAGGGAACACAGACAATGTGACAACCCTCCTCTCCTGAAATTGGATCATTGTATTCTTCCATGAGACATTGAAATGTTGTCAACTACTAGTACATTGTCCATCTCCTCCCCTCTCCCCACCTCTTGTACCCAGCACATTTGCTCCTCCCAAGGTGGAGGACAGTGCTTATTGCAGACATCTTGTGAAGCCTTGGGAGTCAAGCTGTGCTATACTATACCCCCTTCTTTTTGTTCTTTTTGTTCAACTTCCTCACATGGACACACAGACACCCATGGATCCCTGTCTTCTCCCCTTTTGTCACTCATCTTCTCTTTACCCCCTTTAAATCTCTCCTTCCACCTTTATTGTCTAGGGTCAAATCCACCTGCTTTGTACACTCATGGCCCTCAGGAATCTGCAAATATGGCCCCACTCTCCACCAGCAAGTCAACCCAGCCACCCTCAGAACCACCTTCACAGAAAAGCCATTTTTCACAACCTGAAAGTTCTCCCCACTATAATCACTGACAATTTGAATCCCATGAGGGTGGTCTCTGGTGAACTCATACAGATGATGTTGTCTCCCACAGTACTCACTACATCATCAACACTCCAAGCTCCCACTCCATGTCAGACACATGCAGGGACAATGACATTCCCACCCATCCTGCCTCAAATCCACAATGTACATCTTCAACCCATTGTATACAGCCACCTTCCTCATGCCAACCTTCCTCATACATCTCATTCTTTCTTGTATCCTCCCAATCAACATTCAGGGCCAGGATCAAGAGAAAGAATGGCTTTGCCTTCACAGGATGAGGCATATCACCCAGATGCAAGGCCATCACCTGCCCAACATGGCAGTGTGTATCCCCCAGGACCTACTGGCCCACCTGCAGTCTCCATACCTGGAAATAGGCATGCAAGTTGTGTAGTTCCTGATGACATGTTATGTGAACCAATGCAACACAGCCCCTCTTCACCACCATCTTTTCCTGTACCTGGACTTCCTCCAGCTGAGCATGATGATCACAATCACAGTCATTCTTATTGGTCAAAATCTTGTACAAACAGACCACCACCTGTTACACTTGGCCCAGGTAGGGACAAGTGTAGACCTAATGATAGTCACCTAGGTCAAGGACAGGGGCTGGGGTAATGTACTGATGTAAGTCAGGAACTCTGGAGATGAAGGCTAAGAGTTCTGGTGGATGAAGGTGTATTCTTACATCAGATGACATCAAGGATCTCCCAGAAGGATCGCAGAGGTTCTGGGTGGCTAAGGACAAGGGACAATGATGAGGAGGCACTAAGGCTGTGCTTAGGGATGACTGAGAGGAGGACTGAGGGTGAAGGCAAAAACCTAAGGTAGGAATTGCTTAGAGTTACTGTACATGAGTGGCCAGTATTTATACTAAGTGGTGCCAGTCATACTGAGTCACCAAGAGTCAACAAACAGCCATGAGGCTGCAGAAACTAAGTATAATGCTATGCAAAACTGTGCAGAGGTGCTGCAATCAGAGGCTATGTGTGATGATGGGAAAGTGAGAATGATAAATAGTGCAGGCTGCACAGAGGGAAATACATAGGAATGGGACTAGAGATCTCTAAGTAAAAATAGATAGTAAGCATAAATAGACACAGTAAAGTCTAGAATGTGAAGGGATATCAATGTTACTGTGTCACATAGCAATAGAATTGAAAGAAGACTGAGAGAGATTCTTATGTAACATGGAAAGAAAAAGATAGGGGGTTTCACCAATCATAACATTACCCCCCTTGTATGGCAAAGCCACTGGATTTGCTTTAGTCGAAGGTGACTTCTTCATTGGTGATTTCCTCCTCCCCCCATCTGTTGTCCTGCCAACTGGTATAATAGTCATCACATCTGAGATTATGACTGTGGGGGATCCACACTTTTCACAGCCATGATGGTTAATGGTGGGGATGTTGTTGGGATTGCTTCCCCACAAGTTGGTACATTGGGGACAGGGGCAGTGGGGGCAGGAGTGGTGGGGATGTCCTGGAGTGCATCATTTGCAGTGGTCACAGTGGTGATGTCTACATTCAAGAGTTCAATGGCCGAGATGATGGCATTGGTTGCAATGGGAGTTGTTGGTGGTAGTGGAAGGGGGTGTGGGTATTTCATCCCAATTGGTGATAGCTCCTGAATCAGATAAGACATACCCTGTGTTTGGGTGTGGAGTAGGGAAGTGGACATGGTGAGATTGGGTAGTGGGGCAGTTGCACCTGGATAAATCCATGAGTGTGACTGCGGCTCATAGGCTGGCAGGGGTGTGGTGGGATTGGAAGTTGGCAGCAATGGGTGGAACATTCTCTTGGTTCTGATGGGGGGAGTTATGGAAAAAAGGATGGGTAGAGATTAAGAAGTCAGTGAGAGAGGGGGGAATGCAAGGAATAAAGGCAGGATGGCCATAGAGGTAGGCTTGTCGATCCTTGGTGACAAGGTTGAGAGTGATGGTGGTGATAGTTTTGGTGATAGTGCCATATGGCAAAATATGTTCAATCATATGTCTGAACCCTAAATGGTAGAGGTTGTCCAGTGCCTTTTCTTGTAGTTGTCCCATGATAGTCCAGAGGGGGGTGTTGGTGGATTGGTAGGTGATGACTAGATTTTGGATGAGGGAAAAGGTTTCATTGAAGACTGTGATGGCAGAGATAATTTCTGGGGACAAGATATAGGCCTGATGTTGTTCCAGGGCAGATCTAGGGGCTTCCTGGGAAAGGACATGGGTGAAGAGAATGTGACAATTGGTGTGACGAAGGTGGTGGACATGAACTGGGACAGATGGTGGAAATGGGGGCAACATGGGAAGGCCTGGGGGGGAGGTGGGGGTAGATGGCATTGGAGTGGGAGGTTCAATGACTGGGGAGGTGGGGATTTCATGGAGCACAGTGTCAGGAATGCAAAGAGTGATTTGAAGGATTTGTTCCTCAACAAAAGTAGAGGCAGAAGGAGGCATAATGGGGGAAGTGGAGGGGGAGCTGACTGGGGGAGGAGTGGGAGATCCTGATGAAACAGAGATAGGAGAGGTGGCAGACATTGTGGGACTATGGTTTAAAAACTGAGGTACAGGTGCATTTTGATGGTTTGGATGATGAGGATGAGGCTTTGGAGGTGAGCTTTTTATAATCATTAAGGAGATCCTGTGCATGTTTCAACTCCCATTCTGGGAGCCATGAGTCATCTTCTGGTGGATAGCTTTTTCATTGGATGAGGTATTGCCTTTGGGAATGGTTGCCACAGTGTTTGATGATTTGTTCTATTTTGTATTCCTCTTCCCCTCCAATCAGATCTGGTGGAGGGGCTGGGAAGTTGGGGCCGTGTATGTCATTCTCATGGTATCATGAAAGCAGTGATGCATGGAAGATGTTGTGAATTTTCCAGGTGAGAGGAAGCTGTAGTTGGTAGGTAACTGGGAAGAGAACTTTAGTGATGGTGAAGGGACCTTCTTGTTTAGCTGAGAATTTAGGGGCAATGATGTTTTGTTTAAGGTTTTTAGCATTTAACCAAACCTTATCTCCTTTAGCGAATGGAATGGATTTCCTGTGGTACCAGGATTTCATAAGCTGGCATGTGAGATCATGTGCAGCCAGGGCTTCATCACAGGTGGCCAAGAGTTCCTTGAGATGTTGTTCTAATGCTGGTAACCATGATTTGGAGATAACCATGGGGAGGGGGTGGGGTTCATAGCCCATCATGAGAAAGAATGGGGATTTTTGGGTGACAGAGTGGGGGTGGTGGTTGTGTGCAAATTCTGCCATGGTGATATGTTCAGCCCAGATTGTTGGGTTGTTACTGCAAAAGATCCATAGATATGTTTCAACTTCCTGGTTGACTCATTTTGTTTCCCCATCAGTTTGTGGGTGGTAGGCAGTGCTGAGGGAAAGATCATAACCAAGGAGTTTTCCTAGTTCTTTAGTGAGGGCAGAGGCAAATTGTGGTCCATGATCCAAGATAATTTTGTCATAGAGACCAAACCATTTCCAGACCTTGTTGAGAAAGAGGGTGGCAATTCCCTTGGCTGTAGCAGTTTTCTTGGTTGGACATAAAATTACCCCCTTCATAAGCCCATGGTTGACCATGACCAGTAAAGAGTTGAAGCCATCCAAAAGGGGAAGATCAGTTATCAGATTGCAAGAGATTTGTTGGAATGGTTGTGATGATGTTGAGGGGATAGGGAGTGGAGGAGGTGTGGAGGGGTGTGTATCAGCTTTAGCCCATTGGCAGTGGATACATCCTTCAATGTATTTCTGATAAAGGTAGCCATTCCTGGCCACCAGAATTTGGATGCCACAAGTTGGCAAGTTTTGAGGTAGCTGGGGTGACTGGCTGAGGCATGAGAATGGTGCCTGGCTATGATGGATCAGCAAAGTTTGAGGTTGTTTGGAATGTAGACCCAGTTTTGGTAGGTAAGAATACTGGCATTGTATTTCCAATCAGAGAGGTGGGAGCATAGTTGAGAGGGAACTTTGCCATCCAGAGCTTGGAGGGAATTGAGGATGAGGAGGTCAGTTGTGGAGGAGGAGTGGAGTTTATCAGTCAGGGTGGTGTTGATCATGTTGACAAATAAGGAAGGGGGAAGAAGTGTTACATCATGATTGTCCTGTTCATCATTGGGAACTAGATCAGGGCAGCAGGAGAGGGCATCAGGTCCTGCCAAGTCTTTTCTGGCTACATGAATTAACCAAAGATCAAAGTCAGCAAGATCGAGGAGCCATCTTGCTTGTCTTCAATTGAGGTTTTGTGGTTGTTTAAAGTAAGTCAAGTTTTTGTGATCAGTAAAGACTTGGATGGGTGTGGGGTGGCCTCATAGATAGTGTTTCCACATTTTGAGGGTGTGGATTATGGCTAGAAGTTCTCAATCATAGATGTCATAGTTTTGTTCAGCTGGAGAGAAGGATTGGGAAAGGTAGGAACAAGGTTTCCAGTCCCTGTTTTCATCAGTTTGGAGGAGAATTCCTCCAGAGGCATATTTGGAAGCATTGGTGGTGATGGTGAAGGGTTTGCTGAGATCAGGGAATCAGAGGATGGGTTGTCCCAAAAATTTGGCTTTGAGCTTTTGGAATGCATTGTTACAATCTGGGGACCAGTCCAAGACAGTTCTTTTGAGTGAGATCAAGGAGAGGACATGCAAGATTTGAGTAATTTGGGATGAATTGTCTATAGAAGTTTGTGAATCCCAGGAAGGAGCAGACATCCTTTACTTTGGCTGGAATAGGCCATTTCTGGATACCATCCAATTTGACAGGATCCATTGCAAGGGTTCCTGGTTTGATGATCATTCCCAGATACTCTACTTCTGAAGTGGCAAATTTGCATTTCTCTAGTTTGAGGTGAAGGTTGAGTTCCTTCATTCTTTGAAGAACTCACTTAGCATATTCCATATGTGTCTTTTGGTCAGGGGAAAAGATAAGGAGATCATCCATGTAAATGATCAACCATCCCTCAGCAATCATATCCTGAAAAGAGTCATTCATAAAACATTGGAATGTGGGAGGGGAATTGGATTGCCCAAAGAACATAACTGTGGGTTTGAAGAGTCCTTGGTGAGTAATGAATGCTGCTTTCCATTGATGTCCATCTTTGATGTGGACATTGTTGTATCCCCATTGGACATCAAATTTAGTGAAGACTTTGGCATCCTTGAGTTTGTTGATAAGATCAGAGATTAAGGGGAGGGGGTAAGCATCTTTGATGGTATGGTCATTGAGGTATCTGTAATCTTGACAAGGATGTAGTCCTCCATCCTTCTTTTTGATGAAGAAGAAGGGGGAGGCTTGTGGGGAGTTGGATGAACAGATTTTTCCAGACTTGAGATTTTCATCAATAAAATTGTCTGCAGCTTTTCATTCTTTAGGGGTTAAGGGATAGATTTTAGATACTTTGTGTTGGAATTCAGTCTGTCCTCAGCATTACCATAGGCCATTACTCTATCATACATACCATCCTAGATTACCATATACAGATACTCGTTTACCTTAGCATTCCACTTGCTACTGCTTTCCTCCAGTCGAGCAGATGTGAGACTGGAGGTAAGCCACTCATACATCACTCGTTATCATATGCTAACATTCTGTAGTATTTACTCTTGTTCTTCAGGTAGCTACAGCCCAGTCTTGCATCTGCTCAACTGGAGTATTTACTATTGTTCTTCAGTTCTTCAGAACTTGCGCCCGCTGTTAGGTTATGAGCCCCACCTAGTGTGGAATTGGAACAAAAGGAGACTCACTGATGCATCATCACATACCAGCCAAGATGAGGGAAACACACAGGAAGGGAAATACCCATCCCACTGACAACCCTGGCTCACCTGACATCACCCAAACATGTCCCGACCAGGAACCAGACCCAGCAGCACTGACCAAGGCCATTGAAACATGGCTGGTAGTGAAATCAGCCTCTTGAGACCAGCCTCGTTCACACCAGCCCCCACTGAGGCCATGGTACAAGGTGCCACCAGTTGCCCCACCACACCAAACCCTCAACCCAGCCCTTCACACCTCGCTCCCCCTACTGATGAACCAAACCTACCACGTGAACCGTTGTGATCCAGATCTGCTCAACAAAAATTCAAATTGGAGGATGATGAATCATCAGACAATGGAACCATACACTTCACATTGAAAAAGTCCATCAACCCGTCAAAATACACACATTTATTCCATCTCAAACCCAAACTTATGACAGACAACTATGCGACATGGTCTGGCATCATCACGCATGCACTACAAACCATTGACCTCCATGATTATCTTGACAAGGACTCCACAAAAATGAATGTCCTGACCCAATGAGAAGCTGCCTGCTGGAAAAAGGCAAACTTGTTTGTCAGCTCGGTACTCATAGCTACAATGACAGAGGAGATATAGTGCCAGCTGAGTCACCTGCCAACAGTGAAGGAAATATGGGAAGATGCCCAACAGCTCTATGCTGGAACCTCCACAACTGACTGGACCCTCACAATTACATCACTGGCTACTACTCACTACACAGATGGTGAGGACATGGCTGCACACATCTCGAAAATGAAAGGGTACTGCCACAACCTCATACTCATGGAAGAGGACATTGATGATAAACTATTCGCATGCTTCCTACACATATCCATGCCTACTACCTGGAACTATGTGTTTGCAGCCCTACCACAACAATATACCTCATCCGAAGTTGAACATCACATATGAGATGAGTCTGGTGTATGCATGACCCAAAACACAAGCACGACATTCCAAGCCATATGCTCAAAAACATCCAAATCTGGACTTAGCTGCACACAAATCCCAGGTCAGCCCTACTGCACCAACTGTCAGATATCCGGCCACTGGACCAAGGACTGCTACTCGAAGTGTGGAAAAGGCAAGAAAGGGAAGGATGATAAGAAGGAAAAGGCTAAGGGAGATAATGGTGAAAAGGGAGATTTGTCAAGAACCAAAGACTTGAAGGCATGCAGTAAAGCTAAGCCCAAGCCCAAATCAGGCAAACAGGTGAACCAAGCTGTGGCTGAGAGTGACAACAATGATGATTTGAGCAATAGACACTCAGACTCAGGCCTATCATACCTCACTGCCAACCCCACCGGCTCCCACTTCAGCTGGATCCTTGACAGTGGCTCAACAAACCACATATGCATGGAACGATCTGCATTCACCACATTCACACTGGCCAATGATACAATCAAGGGTGTTGTCAGGAATGGACCAGAACTATGAGTCCTTGGTACCAGATCTGTATTAGTCATGGTCAAAGTTAAAGACCAACCAGACAGTACAATCAAGCTATCCAATGTCAGCTACTGTCCCAATGCCTGAGACAACCTCATGTCAGAAAGCTGCATGGACCAGAAGGGAATGGAAATCTGCAAGCACAACAGCTGTGTCACCATCAAGCAGCCAGATGGTAAAACTGTCATGGAAGGTAGACTATGTGACAACCTGTATGAGATCAATGGCACTATTGCACCTGCCTTTACAGCCATCGATGTCACCTTCACTGCCCGCTTGGCACCCAACCTTGACCTATGGCATGCCCGCATGGGCCACATTGGCCTCACCAGCCTCTGCTACCTTGACCAGCATAATCTAGTGACCAGCATGGAACTACACAGAAAGGGTGATCTATCACCATGCAATGGATGTGCCAAGGGCAAACACCATTGTGCACCATTCCCCTCCATCGCGACCAACTGTGCAACCAAAACTATTGAACATCTACATATGGACCTACAAGGTCTGTTTGACAAATCCACCAATGGATATCTCTACACCCTCACAATCATCAATGACCACAGCTGAAAAGGCTGGAAGGAGTTCCTCTGGAGTAAAGATGAAACTACTGGTTTTATCTGGGCCATGATCCAATGGCTCGAAACATTCACAGAACGCCATGTAAAAATAGTTTGCTCCAATCAAGGGGGTGAATTTATCAACAAATCACTCCAAAACTATTTCAGGGAAAAGGGTATCACACACAAGTTTACTGCACTGTATATGTTACGCTTGGTCCAGGTAGGAACAAGCATAGGCTCAAAGAACTAACAGAGAGTCAAGGTTCAAGAGATTCGGTCAAGGGATGCTTGCCGAATAGTCAAAGGGGTTCATCCAGTGATGAGTCGACGAGAGGTTCAAAGAGTCGTTCAACGAAGAGTTCAATGAAGAGTTCAAGGAGTCGTCTGACAAAGAGTCGACGAGAGGTTCAAAGAAGTCATCTGACGATAAGTCAACGAAAGGAGTCAAGGAGATCGTCCGACAAGGGGTCAACGAGGGAGTCAAGGGGTTCAAGGTGGAATTGAGCGGGACTAAGCTGGAGTTACATCGAGTAAGATGACGGCTTAAGTACTGCGAAGAATAGAAGGTAATAGAAGATTGTGGAAGGTTGGTGACTAAGTGAAGTGAAGATAGAACCTTCCACAGGAAATAGAAGCGTAGATAGCAAGAATAGAAGACGGAAATGAAAGGTGTGCGACAAACACGTTGTATGTTCTAGAGCACTCTAAAGAAGGTAAAAGATACCGGGTCAGGCCGGTCTATCGTACCGAAGAGTAGCGAAGGAAAAAGAAGTGAATCGTAACATTACCCCCGGAGTACATTCGAAATCACTATGAAGAATAAAATCAAAAGAGAAATCAGAAATCCATGCACCTATCTCCACCAGGGGAACCGGTCATGTTGGCATATGCAGAGTCATCATACCCCAGGTCATTGTCATTCAAGTTGAGATCGGCAAGTTCGAGGTCAGGGGAGGGGTGACGATGACGTTGACGAGGGTGGGGGGTTCTGCAATGACGGGATGAAGGGGGAGGGATTGGTCTAGGGACAGAGCTAGAGCCAGAGGATGGAGAGTCAGAGAGTCGGTTAACGAGGGGTTGGGATGGACCAGAACGCCTAGAACGTGTAGAAGAAGCAGAAGAGGAAGAGGAAGTCACTGGGTTAAGGACACGAGGACATGGACGACGAGGACAGTGGTGTTGGGTATGGCTGGGACGGTGGCGGGTGCAGTGAGGGCAGACATAATATGGGCAATTGATACGGATGTGGGAGAGTCGATGGCAATGGAAACATGCCCAGCTGTAAAGGTAGTGGTCAGGAGAGAGAGGGACATTACGTTGCCCATCCCAACTGACTTCGGCTCGTTCCATGACGGCTAGTTCCTCGAGGGTAAGGGGTTCCTCAGAAGCTTCAGGGGAAGGGTTTTTGTGAAGATGTCGGCATTCGTCAAGTTCTTGGGTATAATGTAAGACATCCTTAGCTAATTTGTCCATCTCTAACTGGTGCATGACGGAAAGCACAAGGTTGGTGAGTTCCATGCGGGTTTCGTGGAGGGTGGCGATGTGCTCTGTGGGGTAGTCTGACATCTGGTTGGCAAGAGGGTAGAGAGTATGGATTTCTTGGAAAAGGAGAAGGAGGGTATCAAGGGGAGAGAAGGGTTCTAAATGGGCACGAAGGGGGGTAAGAAGGTGGGGAGTTTCAAGGAGGAGCAAGAGGGAAGATTGCTCGGTAATGGGGAAGGGGTCTGGGCGGATACGTTGGGCATAGAGAGGTAGCTCGACGGAGATGACGGGGTTAGGATCAAGAGGGGGAAGATGCAGAGGAGGGGACGTAGACCTGGGAATGCCCGGGTTGTAATTAGTCGAATCAAGGCCTTGGATATGATAGAGCAGAGGGGTGGTCCAGCCTGTGGTAGCAGCGGTGGGGGAAGGGGATCTAGCGGGAGCGGACATGTTTGTGTTTCGTAGGTGGTGGAAGGGATGAGGGAGGGAAGACGTGAGGGTGAAGGGTCTTATACTCAGACAAGATTTCCTTGGCGTGGTCAAACTCTGATTCGGGTAACCAGGAGTCTTCTTTGGCCGAATATCCCTTCCAGCAGACTAGGAATTTTCGGTTGTTCAGGGATCCATGGTGTCGGATGACCTTTTCCATTTTGTATTCCTCTTCTCCGTTGATAAGGTCAGGTGGAGGAGAAGGGAGGTTCGGTCCGTGTACGTCGTTTTCGCGATAGGGTGATAACAAGGATGCATGGAAGACCGGGTGTATTTTCCACGTTCGTGGGAGGTGGAGTTTATACGTAAGGGGGGAAAGGACCTGGGTAACGGTAAATGGTCCTTCTCGCTTGGGAGCGAACTTCGGATGAGAGATAAGACATTTCAGGTTTCAAGCTTCTAGCCAAACCTTATTGCCTTTACAGAAGGGAGTGAACTTTCCATGGAAGCAGGATTTCATGACTTGTCTGGCAAGCTCATGGGCCGCCAGGGCTTCATCTCTGGCTGCGGAGAGGAGTTTCAGTCGTTCTTCGACTGCAGGGAGGTTGGTTTTGGCAATGATAGTGGGAAGGGGACGAGGTTCAAATCCCATCATGAGGAAGAATGGTGATTTGTTGGTGATGGAGTGAGGGCGGTGATTGTGGGCGAATTCGGCGTGGGAGATGAGGTTAGACCATGTGGAAGGGGAGTTGCCGCAAAAGATCCAAAGATAGGTTTCCACCTCTTGGTTTACCCGTTCGGTTTCTCCATCAGATTGAGGATGGTAAGCCATGGAGAGGGAGAGGTTGTATCCGAGGAGGCGTCCAAGTTCTTTTGCAAAGGAGGAGGCGAACTGGGGTCCACAATCTGAGATGATCTTGTCGTAAAGGCCGAACCGAGTATAAACCTTGTGGAAAAAGAGGGAGGTGATTCCCTCGGTGGAGATAGATTTCTTTGTAGGGCAGAGAATCACCCCCTTAGTAAGCCCATGGTCGACCACGACCAAAAGACTATCGAAACCGTTGGAGACAGGGAGGTCCGTGATGAGGTCACAGGAAATCTGTCGGAAGGGAATGGTAGAGGAGGAAGCAATGGGAAAGAGGGGAGGGGTGGTGGGATGGGTGTTCGCCTTGGAGGATTGACAGAGGGCGCAGCCTTCGACGTATTTTCGCACAAACTGAGCGAGACCGGGCCACCAAAACTCAGCAGCGATGAGTTGGTGGGTTTTAAGATATCTGGGGTGACCAGCAGAGGTGTGATCATGGTGTCGTTCAACGATGGAGCAGTGGAGGTCTGGGGGAACATAGATACGTCCTTGGAAGGTGAGGATGCCAGTGTCGTATTGCCAGTCAGAGAGACGAGAACGGAATTGGGCAGGGATATCACCGGTGGTAGCATGTAGCGCTTCTAGGACAAGGGGGTCGGAAGCAGAGGAAGCAGCCAGCTTGGTTTGGAGGGAGGTGTCGATGAGGTTAACAAAGAGAGTGTCAGGAAGGAGGGTTACATTGTCGTTATCCTTGTCTGTCGATGGGAGAAGATCTGGGCGGTGGGAGAGGGCGTCAGGTGCGGCAAGGGAGGTTCCAGGGACATGGGTCAGGTGAAGATCGAAGTCGGAAATGTCAAGTAGCCAACGAGCCTGTCGTCGGTTGAGTTTCTGGGGTTGGTGGAAGTACGTGAGGTTTTTGTGATCGGTGAAGACTTCGACGGGGAAGGGAGATCCTTGGAGGTAGTGGCGCCAGGTTTTAAGGCCGCGAATGACAGCGAGGAGTTCTCTGTCGTAAATATCATAGTTTCGTTCGGCGGGGGAGAAGGACTGAGAGAGGTAGGAACAGGGATGCCAATCTCTGTTGGCGTCGGTTTGGAGGAGGACTCCGCCAGAGGCATATTTAGAGGCATCAGTGGCAATGGTGAAGGGGCGAGTGGGATTGGGGAGGTGGAGGATCGGTTGACTGAGGAATAGTCGTTTGAGTTCGTCAAAGGACTGTTGGCAGCTGGGAGACCAGTCCCAGGGTTGGTTCTTCTTTGTAAGGTCAAGGAGGGGGCGGGCAATGTTGGAGTAGTTGGCAATGAATCGTCGATAGAAATTGGCAAACCCCAAGAAAGAACGGACGTCCTTGACCTTAGCTGGAGTTGGCCATTCGTGAATGCCATCTAGTTTTACTGGGTCCATGGCGAGTTCATCGGGGCGTACGATCATGCCAAGGTATTCGACCTCGTTGGTAGCGAACATGCACTTTTCAAGTTTGAGGTGAAGATCTAACTCGGTCATACGTTGGAGTACTCATTTGGTTCACTCCTCATGGGTTTTGGTGTCAGGGGAGAAAATGAGAAGATCGTCCATGTAGATGACGAGCCATCCTTCTGCGATCATATCACAGAAGGAGTCATTCATGAAACGTTGGAAGGTGGTGGGGGAGTTACAAAGACCAAAGAACATGACCGTCGGTTCAAACAGTCCTTTGTGGGTGATGAAGGCTGCTTTCCATTGGTGACCATCCTTGATGCGAACATTGTTGTATCCCCAACGAACATCGAACTTGGTAAAGGTCTTGGCACCTTTAAGTTTGTCAACAAGGTCGGAGATGAGGGGAAGGGAATAGGCATTGCGGATGGTGTGTTCGTTGACGTAGCGATAGTCTTGGCAGGGTCGAAGGCCGCCGTCCTTCTTTTTAACAAAGAAGAAGGGGGAGGCTTGGGGTGAGTTGGAGGGACGAATCTTCCCTGCCTTGAGGTTCTCGTCGAGAAATGCATCGGTAGCAGTTTTTTCGTCAGGGGAGAGAGGGTAGATCTTGCCGACTTTCAGGGTGAATGAGTCGTCGAGATTAATTTCGTGGTCATAGGGTCGGCTAGGAGGGACATGGTCGGTTGCTTCTTTCAAGAAGATGGAGGCAAAGGACAAGTATTCAGGGGGGAGGGTTGCCTTTGGTTTGGCCTTCTCAGCGGCCATAGCTAGTTCAGTTGCCATAGTAATCTTGGCAATGGTGGCAGAGGGAATAAATCGAGATCTGCAGCGCATGATCCGATTGATGATTCTGTTGTCGTTAGCTCGTTGGAGGTATCGAGCTTCAGTGTCCTTTTTCATGTAATCATAGAGATGTCCATCCCAGACGGAGTCGACCTGTACATGTCAAGGTGGGCGAGGGGTCGGTGTCGAGGGAGCAGGAGTCGGTTTGGTACAGTTGTAATAAATCTCCTGAGATTGATCGGAGTCAAGGGAAATGGATAGCTCTCGCTTGATCCAGTCGATGGTGGGGTTGACTTTCCTAAGCCAGGGAAGTCCAAGGATTACGTTCTCTTTTCCACAGTTAAGGATGTAGAACGTGACATGGTGCAAGAGTTGTCTGATGCGGACATAGAGCATGGTGGAAAAACGGATAAGACCGTTTTTGTTCAATGATTGGTCGACGTTTTTGACAGCGATGGGGGTGGGGAGTCGTTCTTTCGGGAGACAATGTTTTTGAACAAAGTCCCAATCAATGCAAGAGATTTGTGCTCCAGAGTCAACGAGAGCATGAGTTCCAACGGCTTTTAGGTGCGAGGGTTCGATGATTTCAATGGGAATTTGCATAGACTGCTTGGTAATCGATGATACAAGTACAGGAGTGCACGTAAAAGAGGGAGAGCCTTGCGTTGGGGAAGGTCTCCGTTTTAAAAATCCTCGTTGGAGGGTACGAAGGAGATCCTTGCTATGGTTTCTTCTTCGTCATCATCCTCGACTTCTACTAGTCTTGGGATTTCTTTGACTTTCCTAATCTTCCTTTCTCCGGTCTTTTTCGGCTGAGAAGGGAAGTTGGGACAGTCACTAGAGAGGTGTCCGGGTTTTCAGCAGCGGAAACAAAGTCCTTTGGTAATACAACGCTTCTGTTCTTTGGGGGTTAACTTAGATACCTTGATGGCATCAACGTCCATGGCGTCAGGGTCTCTCTGGGGGTGGGAGAAGGAGGAGGAGAACGAGTGGTAGGAGGGGGAGGTGGTCTTGCCTCGTTTTGCCATATCGTCGGCTCTTCCCCATTGGGTAAGGAAGTGAGTAGATTTGGCATACCACTCATCGATTTTGGTGGGGATGGTGTCCATTGACATGATGCAACGCATGAGCTTGGTGTAGATGCCGGTAGAGAAGTATCCGATGAGGACATTTTGATCAGTGATCCCACAGATCTGGACGTGGTTCCGGAACTCGGAAATGTACTTAGTGAGGTTGGAAAGGGAGGGTTTTCCTTCCATCTTGGTGGACGAAAGCCAGGTGATGGAGAGAGCGACGGTGTCTTTGTGTTCAAAGGCTGTGTTGAACTCGGTGATGAAGTCTGCGTAGGTACCAAAACCCTTGTTTGCGTTAAGGGCGGTTTTTCGGAAGGAGGAGGCCCAGGTAAGGGCAGCTCCCTTAGTCATATATGAGAGGGCAAAGGCTATCTTCTTGGCGTCGGTGGTATAGACTTCTTCATTGACGAGGAGGTAGGTTCAGACAGAGTCCAACCAGATTGTGGCTTTGGCATAGTCACCATCAAAGTTTTTGGGGGTGCCAATGTGAAGTTCGACAGGTTTCAATGTCATGGTGGAATGGGGTGGTTGTGGGGGGAGGAAGGGGGGA
>JBBPLE010000503.1:0-22236 GCA_038089675.1 Boletales sp. KT-2023b | reverse complement strand
TGCAGAAGGATGGCTCGTCATCTACATGGACGACCTTCTCATCTTCTCCCCTGATGCCAAAACCCATGAGGAGCAAACCAAACGTGTACTTCAACGCATGACTGAGTTGGACCTTCACCTCAAACTCAAGAAATGCATGTTCGCTACCAATGAGGTCGAGTACCTTGGCATGATCGTACAACCTGATGAGCTCGCCATGGACCCAGTGAAACTAGATGGCATTCGTGAATGGCCAACTCCAGCCAAAGTCAAAGACGTCCGATCCTTCCTCAGATTTGCCAACTTCTACCGACGCTTCATCCCCAATTACTTGAATGTCACACGCCCCCTCCTTGACCTTACAAAGAAGAACCAACCCTGGGACTGGTCTCCCAGCTGTCAACAATCCTTTGACGAACTCAAACGACTGTTTCTCAGTCAACCAATCCTCCATCTCCCCGACCCCACTCGCCCCTTCACCATTGCCACCAATGCCTCTAAGTATGCTTCTGGTGGAGTCCTCCTCCAAACCGATGCCAACGGAGAATGGCATCCCTGTTCCTACCTCTCTCAGTCCTTCTCCCCCGTTGAACAAAACTATGATATCTATGACAGAGAACTCCTCGCCGTCATTCGTGGCCTCAAAGCCTGGCACCACTATCTCCAAGGATCTCCCTTCCCTGTTGAAGTCTTCACAGACCACAAAAACCTCACATACTTCCGCCAACCCCAGAAACTCAACCGACGACAGGCTTGTTGGTTACTTGATATCTCGGACTTTGACCTCCACCTGACCCACGTCCCTGGTACCTCCCTTGCTGCACCGGATGCCCTCTCTCGCCACCCAGATCTTCTCCCACCAAACGACAAAGATAACGACAACGTCACCCTCCTCCCAGACACTCTTTTTGTCAACCTCATCAACACCTCCCTCCAAGCCAAATTGGCTGCCTCCTCCGCTTCTGATCCCCTCATCCTAGAAGCGCTGTGTGCTACCACCAGTGATATCCCTGCCCGATTCTGTTCTCGTCTCTCTGATTGGCAATACGATGCTGGCGTCCTCACCTTCCAAGGACGTATCTATGTTCCCCCAGACCTCTGCTGCTCCATCGTTGAACGACACCATGATCACGCCTCTGCTGGTCACCCTGGATATCTTAAAACCCACCAACTTGTCACTGCTGAGTTTTGGTGGCCCAGTCTCGCTCAGTTTGTGCAAAAATACATCGAAGGCTGCGCCCTCTGCCAATCCTCCAAAGCAAACACTCATCCTACCACCCCTTCCCTTTTCCCCATCGCTTCCTCTTCTACCGTTCCCTTCCGACAGATTTCCTGTGACCTCATCACAGACCTCCCTGTCTCCAATGGTTTCGATAGTCTTTTGGTCATGGTCGACCATGGGCTTACTAAGGGGGTGATCCTCTGCCCTACAAAGAAATCTATCTCCGCCGAGGGAATCGCCTCCCTCTTTTTCCACAAGGTTTATACTCAGTTTGGCCTTTATGACAAGATCATCTCGGATCGTGGACCCCAGTTCGCCTCCTCCTTTGCAAAAGAACTTGGACGCCTTCTCGGATACAACCTCTCCCTCTCCATGGCTTATCACCCTCAGTCCGATGGAGAAACTGAATGGGTAAATCAAGAAGTAGAAACCTATCTTCGGATCTTTTGCAGTAACTCCCCTTCCACATGGTCCGACCTCATCTCCCACGCTGAATTCGCCCACAATCACCGCCCTCACTCTGTCACCAACAAATCGCCATTCTTCCTCATGATGGGATTTGAACCTCGTCCCCTCCCCACTATTATTGCCGAAACCAACCTCCCTGCAGTCGAAGAACAACTGAAACTCCTCTCCGCAGCTCGAGATGAAGCCCTGGCGGCCCATGAACTTGCCAGACAAGTTATGAAATCCCGTTTCCACAGGAAATTCACTCCCTTCCATAAAGGCAACAAGGTTTGGCTAGAAGCCCGTAACTTGAAACACCTTATCTCCCACCCGAAGTTCGCTCCTAAGCAAGAAGGACCATTTACCATTACTCAGGTCCTCTCTTCCCTCACGTATAAACTCTGCCTCCCACGAACGTGGAAAATACACCCAGTTTTCCATGTGTCCTTGTTATCGCCCTATCGTGAAAACGACGTACATGGACTGAACTTCCCTTCTCCTCCACCTGACCTTATCAATGGAGAAGAGGAGTACGAAATGGAAAAGATCATCTGACACCGTGGATCCCTGAACAACCAAAAATTCCTAGTCCGCTGGAAGGGATATTCGGCCGAAGAAGACTCCTGGTTACCCGAATCGGAGTTTGACCACGCCAAGGAAATCTTGACAGAGTATAAGACCCTCCACCCTCATGTCTTCCCTTCATCATCCCTCGCACCACCCATGAAACACAAACATGTCTGCTCCCACTAGATCCCCTTCCCCCACTGCTGCTACCACAGGCTGGACCACACCTTTGCTCTATCGTATCCAAGGCCTTGATTCGACTAATTACAACCCGGGCATTCCCAGGTCTACGTCCCCTCCTCTACGTCTCCCTCCTCTCGATCCTAACCCCGTCGTCTCCGTCGAGTTACCTCTTTATGCCCAACATATCTGCCCAGATCCCTTCCCTGTCACCGAACAGTCTTCCCTAATGTTACTCCTCGAAACTCCCCACCTCCTTACCCCCCTTCGTGCTCATTTAGAACCATTCTCCCCTCTTGATACCCTTCTTCTTCTTTTCCAAGAAATCCATAGCCTCTACCCCCTTGCCAACCAGATGTTGGACT
Source organism: Boletales sp. KT-2023b (assembly GCA_038089675.1). NCBI lineage: Eukaryota > Fungi > Basidiomycota > Agaricomycetes > Boletales > Boletales sp. KT-2023b. The sequence continues at coordinate 19,476 of JBBPLE010000503.1, read as the reverse complement.
ACCCCACAGAACACGTAGCCACCCTCCACGAAACCTGCGTCGAGCTTACCAACCTTGTCCTGTCTGCCATGCATCAGCTAGAGATGGACAAACTCGCTAAGGATGTTCTATGATACACCTGAGAGCTTGATGAACGCCAATGTCTTCACCAGAACCCTTCCCCAGAAGCTTCCGAGGAACCCCTCACCCTTGAGGAACTTGCCGTCATGGAATGAGCCGAAGTCAGTTGGGATGGACAACGTAATGTACCCCTCTCCCCCAATCACTACCTTTACAGTCGGGCCTGCTTCCACTGCCACCAACTCTCTCATATCCGTATCAACTGCCCTTATTACGTCTGCCCCCATTGTGCCCGCCATCGCCCTGGCCACACCCAACATCACTGTCCTCGTCGCCCACATCCTCATACCCTTAACCCCGTAAATTCCTCCTCCTCCTCTGCTTCTTCCACGCGTTCTAGACGTTCTGGTCCATCCCAACCCCTTGTTAACCGACTCTCCGACCCTCCGTCCTCTGGCTCTAGCTCTGCTCCTAGACTGATCCCTCCCCCTTCGCCCCGTCGTCGCAGAACCCCACACCCTCGTCAACATCATCGTCATCCCTCTCCTGATCTCAAACTCGCTGATCTTGACCTGAATGACAATGATCCGGGATACGATGACTCTGCCTATGCTAACATGACCGGTTCCCCTGGTGGAGATAGGTGTATGGATTTCTAATTTTCTTTTGATTTTATTCCTCATAGTGATTTCGAATGTACTCCAGGGGTAATGTTACGATTCACTTCTTTTTCCTTCATTACTCTTCATTACGACAGACCGGCCTGACCTGGTATCTTTTACCTTCTTTAGAGTGCTCTAGAACATGCAACGTGTTCATCACACACCTTTCATTTCCGTCTTCTATTCTTGCTATCTACACTTCTATTTCCTATGGAAGGTTCTATCTTCATTTCACTTAGTCACCAACCTTCCACAACCTTCCATTACCTTCTATTCTTCACAGTACTTAAGCCGTCGTCTTACTCGATGTAACCCTAGCTTAGTCCTGCTCAATTCTACCTTGACCACCTTGACTCCCTCATCGACTTCTTGTTGAACGATCTCCTTGACTCCTTTCATTGACTTATTGTCGGACAACTCCTTTGAACCCCTCGTCGACTCTTCGGACGACTCCTTGAACTCCTTGTTGACTCTTCGTTGAATGACTCTTTGAACCTCTCGTCGACTCGTTGTCAGACGAACTCCTTGACTATTCGGCAAGCATCCCTTGACCGAATCTCTTGAACCTTGACCCTCAGTTAGTACTTTGAGCCTACGCTCGTTCCTACCCAGACCAAGTGTAACACTACACATGAATTCGCACAATGTGACACATGCAGTAAGGACAACAAAGGAAAGGAAAAAGTGCACAACCACAAGGTCCCATCAGACATGTGGCTGCTCGACTCAGGAGCTTCGGCTCACTTCTCACCTGATCGCTCTGACTTCGTTGAGTATCAGAAGTTCGACCAGCCCCAATGGGCTTCCACTGCCAACGGCCAATTGCCTATTATAGGTTGAGGTACTGTTTTGCTAAGGTTTGGCAACCACATATGCCACCTATCACCTGTCATGCACATGCCCTCGTGTGCAGTCTGACTAGTGTCAATGGGCACCCTCCTGCAGAACACCTGCCTCATGCTTCGTGCCAGGCCCGGATATCTTACTATCTGGGACCAGTGCTTCAAGGAAGCTTATTTGGAGTTCCACAGTCATGGTGGACAAACCATGTATTGGCTTCATGCCAAACCAATTTTCCCTGATGATGTGCCCTCCAGCATGTCATCACTTGCCTCTGAGATTGAATATGAACTCATGCACCAATGTCTCAGACATTTGTCCCCTGATGTTATCAGGCATGCTAAAAAGCACCTGAAGGGTTTTCCTGACATGAAGATCCCATCGAAAACTGGCCTCTGTCAAGGGTGTCAGCTCGGCAAACAGCCAAATCATCCCTTTCCTCTTAGTGAGATGCGGGCAACCACTCCCTTTGAGTTGATTCATTTGGACCTAAAGTCCTTCGAGGTAGTGTCTTACTCGAAATATAAGTATGCAGTCATCTTCTATGATGACTTTACATCAATGGCCTGGACCACCTTGATAAGGTCCAAGGATCAAACACTCCAAGCAACCAAACAATGGTTTGCATTTGTCTGAAATCAGTATAATGCTGTGATAAAACACTGGCGATCTGATGCCAGAGGTGAATACACTTCCGGCGCCTTCCAGGATTTCCTGAAGGACAACAGAGTTAACATCCAACAGTCCACCCCATATGCACACCAGCAGAACAGGCGTGTGGAACACCTAATCCATACATTAATGGACAAGGCACAGGCTATGCGGTTACATGCTTGCCTACCTCCCTCCTATTGGGAATGGGCTCTGCTTCATGCAACCCACATTTATAACCAGACCCCACAGCTTCGGCTGAAATGGGATACTCCCCTGACATTACTTAAGGGGGAGAAACCATCCATTGACCATCTTCAGGTATTCGGTTGTGGTGCCTATGTGCACATCCTTGCAGAACGCCATGGCAGAAAGCTACAGCCAAGATTGAAATTGATGATCTACTTGGGCGTTGCCCCTGGTAGTGACTCAAATTTCATCTTTATGTCACCAACAAATGCCATTGTTACATTGGCACATGCGATCTTTGATGAGACTCTCTTCCTGAGATGCTCTCGATCTGCCCCACACTGTTCCCATGCAGGTCCCCCAGAACCAACTCATACCCATGATGAGGTTCCAGAAGTTCTGGTTCTGGCTTCCACTGGTTCTGATGAGAGTTCTGAGTCGGAACTTAGTTCTGGCGAAGAATCCAGTTCGGATTCAAGGGATTCACCCTCTCCTTCACTGTCACCAAGCCCGAGTATGCCGAGATCTTCTTCTCCATCTCTTGCTCCTCGCACCCAGACACCCAGTCCAGCCCCTCCTCCAGTGACACCTCCGTCACACAGACCACCACCTACTGGTCCCCTGCCTATCCCAAGGCACAGTGAGCGTCTCCATAACCCCCTGACACACCCCGGAAATATTTTCGGAGAGTGCCATCACCCACTTCAGCAGCTCTGGGACCTAGAAAGTGAGTCACACTGGAAGGATTTAACTGGTGAGGCTGGCCTGTCCTGAGTTCCAGATTCAGTTCCAGACTCACCTGCAGTCCCTGGTGGACTTTCCCCATCTTCTACTTCTGAAGATGATGTTGACCATCTCACACGGGAAGGGGGAGATGCTTTGGTTTCATACCTTTGCAATCGTGCTATTCTGCATGATTCCGCTTTCGGGGCATCCCCAAACTTATGTGAGTGGACATTCTATGACATCCAGAAGCTTCCAAAGTTGGAGCAGAAGGATTGGCTTAAAGCCTGTGAAGACCAGCTACAAATGCTGAAGGACCGCAAGGTCTACAAAGTAGTTCCACGCCCACAACACCACAAGGTGATTAAAAACCATTGGGTCTTCGATGAAAAGTCAGACAGTCATAAAAGAGCCCACCTGGTGTTACAATTCTTTTCTTTTCACAAGTTATTCATTGATATGATAGACCGGCCCAACCCAGTATCCTTACTTTCTTTAGAGTGCTCTAGAACATGCAATGTGTTCGTTGCACACCTTTCATTTCCACTTTCCTATTCTTGCTATCTATGCTTCTATTTCTCATGGAAGGTTCTATCTTTTTTCACTTAGTAATAATTCTTCCATAACCTTCCATCAGTTTCTATTCTTTGCAGTACTTAAGCCATCGCTCTACTTGATGTATCCTTAGCTTAGTCCTGCTCAATTCTACCTTGAACTCTCTTGAATCCCTTTGTCAACTTCATTGTCAGATGACCCCCTTTGAACCTCCTTTGTCAACTCTATTGTCGGATGACCTCTTTGAATCTCCTTTGTCGACTCTATCATCAGACAACTCTCTTGAACCTCCTTTGTCGACCCTATCGTTGGATGATCCTCTTGTTCTCCTTTGTCGACCTCATCGTTGGACAACTCCTAGACTTTCTGGCAAGTGTCCCTTGTCTGAATACTTTGACCCCTTGACCCACTGTTAGTTCTTTGAGCCTATGCTTGTTCCTACCCAGACCAAGCATAACACCTGGTAGCCAAAGGCTTTAGCCAGGTTGAAGGGTTAGACTTTGACCAAGTCTTTTCCCCAGTTGTACATTTTGAGACTGTGCGATGTATGTTCACCCTCTTGGCCCTGGAAGGATGGCACATTTCTGGGCTTGACGTACGCTTTGCATACCTTTATGGTAAACTGGAAGAGGAAATCTATATGGAATCTCCTGAAGGGTTTATGCCTCCCGAACAAAAAGGCAAAGTCCTCCACCTATTGCACGCACTTTATGGACTCAAGCAAGCCGGCTTAGCCTGGTGGAAAGTGCTTGATGCATCCATGGCAGAACTTGGCTTCAAATGGTTAAAAACCGATGCCAGACTTTTCATTTATTGCAAAGGCAAAGACATTTGTCTAGCAATAGTCTACATAGATGATGCCCTCTTCTGTGGCCCCAACAAGATCTTTGTAGACAAGATCAAGGCTGCACTCACGAAGAAGTGGGAATGTCGTGATCTTGGAGAGCCATCCGAATTTCTCTGAATGAACATTCGTCGAGAAGGTCATAACATCTGAATCGACCAAAAGGATTACCTTGACAAGGTGCTTGAACGATGTGGCATGACCAACACCAAATCCATGCCTACCCCCCTTCCACAGGGTTATTACCCAGTGAAGAACAATGCACCGATCCAACATGAATTATGGACGCATTTTCAGACCGTGATTGGCTCATTGCTGTATCTTATGATCGGCACCCATCCAGACATTGCATATGTGGTTACCCAACTAGCACGCATGTCAGCCAACCCTTTGCAGGAACATCTCAACAGAGCTCTGTATATCTGCCAGTACCTTATCGGAACCTGGGATTATTCCCTACTCTACAATGGTTCCTCTGGAAAAGGCATTCTTGCCTGTACCAATTTGGATTGGGTGCAGGACATTAATACTGCACATTCTCAAACTGGCTTCTATCTTAAGATGGCTGATGGTGTGTTTTTGTGGAATTCACACTTACAAAAAACCACTGCCATCTCTTCCACTGAAGCAGAATACATGGTGCTGAGCGATTGCTCACATCAATGCATGTGGATCCATGAGATGATGGGTGAGCTTGGCTATAAGCTAAAACCTATCCCCATCTGTGGCAACAACCAGGGTAGTCTATTCATCACGCAAAACCCTGTGATTGAAAAGCGCAACAAACACATTTGCATGAAATACCACTTTATCCACGATGCAGTCATGGTCCACAAGCTAGTGGAGCTTTTCTATATCCCTGGGACTGACAATCCCACCAATATGTTCACAAAGAACCTTGGATGTGTCAAGTTCAATGAATTCCACTTCCAGCTCAGACTGGAGTTTACCTCCACCAAGTAAAAAGTACTGTCCTCCATTTTAATGCTTTATGTATCTACCATATACTTAGCAAGGGGGAGTGTTGAATGGACTCTATGTTACATACATAGTAATTAGTTCACATGACACATGTATTTACATTCAAACTCAGCAGAGCTGAGATCTAATCAATTCTTTACTCGATACCACCATCACCCATTGTAAGTTCCTCAACCCAACCAACCCAGGTATGTGAGAGACCTTCCCGTGTATGTAACATGCGTACTTGCAACAACTACAGACAATGGTGATACCTTACTCCATCTCACCATCACTCACTGGGACCAACCATGCTGTTTGGAGTTCATGAAGGTGTTCATTGAGGCTGGTTGTGATCCCACTGGCTGCAATGCCAAGGGCAAGATAGCTCTGGAAGCTGCCATTAAACAATGACATGCTTCCATTGTTGAATACCTACTGTCATTCAATGTCCCAATTCCTCCAGACATCCTATCCAAGGCTATGTCATACCAATTCCAGGATACACAGGTGGTGCAATCTCTCTTCCACAATGGTGCCAATGTCCATGTCACTATGGACAATAGCAATACCCTACTCCATCTTGCCATTGCTCATTGGGATGAAGAGGAGTCTTTAGTGTTTGTCAAGATGTTCATTGAGGCTGGTTGTGATTCCATTGCCTGCAATTCTAAGGGCAAGACAGCTCTGGAAGCAGCCACTGAACAACAAAATGCTTCTGTTATTGAATACCTACTGTCATTCAATGTCCCAATTCCTCCAGACATCCTATCCAGGGTTGTGGAATCATATGAAGACTTTGATGCAGGGGTGGTGCAATCTCTTCTCTGCCATGGTGCTAATGTGCATGTCACTACAGACAATGGTGATACCTTACTCCATCTTGCCATTGCCCACCATAACCAACCATGCTGTTTGGAATTTGTGAAGGCATTCATTGAGGCTGGCTGCAATCCTGCTGCCTGCACTTCTGGGGGGAAATCAGTTTGGGAAGCAGCCATGGACAAAAATTATGGTTCTGTGGTAGACCACCTGCTCATATGCAATGTGTTATGCTTGGTCCAGGTAGGAATGAGTGTAGGCTCAAAGAACCTGCAATGAAGTCAAGGGTTCAAAGATATACAGGTAAAGGGGGCTCACTGAGGGGTCAGGGATTCAGTTGACAATAGAAGTCAATGAGATTTGAAGGGGTTGTCCAACAAAGAAGTCAATGAAGGAGTTCAGAGAGTTTCAGAGAATGAGGTAAGATTGAGCAGGACTAAGCTGAAGATACATCAAGTATAATGACAGCTTAAGTACTGTGAGAAATGGAAACTAATGGAATGGCATGGAAGGTTTGTTACTAAGCAAATGAAGATAGAACATTCCATGAGAAACAGAAGTAAAGATAACAAGAATAGAAATTGGAAATGAATGATGTGCAGTGAACACATTGTATGTTCTAGAGCACTCTAAAGAAGAAAAAGATACCAGGTCAGGCTGGTTTATCATACACACAAATGAAACATAACATTACCCCTGGAGTACATTTGAAGTCACAACAAGAAATGAATCAAAGAAAAAGCATTAGAGATCCATGCACCTATCTCTGCCAGGGGAGTCAGTGATGTTGGCATAAGCCGAGTTGTCATAACCTGGGTTGTTGTCATTCAGGTCCAGGTTAGCAAGGTCTGGATCAGGAGAAGGGTGACAATGATGGTGACAAGGATGAAGGGGTTGATGACAATGATAAGATGGGGGGGGAACTTGTCTGGGAGCTGTGCTTGAGCCAGAGGATGGAGGATTGGAGAGTCATTCAATGAGAGGTTGGGGTGGGGATGGGGAAGCAAAGCCAGAATGCCTAGAATGTGTTGAGGAAGCTGAAGAAGAAGAAGAACCCATTGGGTTGAGGGTATGAGGACAAGGGCAATAAGGACAGTGATTTTGGGTATGGCCAGGGCAGTGTCATGCACAGTGTGGGCAGATATAGAATGGACAGTTGATGTGGATGTATGAGAGTCAGTGGCAATGGAAACATGCCTGGCTGTAGAGGTAATGATTGGGGGAGAGGGGTACATTATGCTGTCCTTCCCAACTGACTTTGGCTTGTTCAATGATGGCTAACTCTTTGAGGGTAGGGGGTTCTTTGGAGGCTTCTGGGAAAGGGTTTTGGTGTAGGTGGTGGTGTTTGTCAAGCTCTCAGATATAGCATAGAACATCCTTGGCTAGCTTGTCCATTTCTAGTTGGTGCATGATGGAAAGGATGAGGTTGGTCAGCTCCATGCAGATTTCATGGAGGGTGGCAACATGTTCCATGGGGTAGTCAGACATTTGGTTGGCAAGGGGGTAGAGGCTGTGGATCTCTTGAAAAAGGAGGAATAAAGTATCAAGGGGAGAGAAGGGTTCTAGATGGGCATGAAGGGGAGTAATGAGATGGGGGGATTCAAGGAGGAGCATCAAGGAGGATTGTTCAGTGATGGGGAAGTCATTGGGATGGATGCATTGAGCATAAAGTGGTAATTCAATGGAGATGATTGGGTTGGGAGTGGGAGTGGGAATGTGCAGAGGAGGAGAAAGGGGTTGGGGAATGGCAGGATTGTAATTAGTTGAATTGAGACCTTGAATACAGTAGAGCAAGGGGGTGGTCCAGCCAGTAGTGGCTGCAGTGGGGGAAGGGGACCTAATGGGAGTGGACATGTTTGGGCTTAGTGGACAATGTGGGGGGTGGGGAAGGGAAGGCATGAGGATGAAGGGTGTTATAGTCAGAGAGAATTTCCTTTGCATGGTTAAACTCTGATTCAGGTCGCCATGAGTCTTCTTCAGCCAAGTATCCTTTCCATCAGACTAGGAATTTTCAGTTGTTCAGGATTCCACAATGTTAGATGATCTTTTCCATTTTGTATTCCTCTTCTCCATAGATAAGGTCAGGTGGAGGGGAAGGGAAGTTCAGTCCATGTATGTCATTTTTGTGATAGGGCAATAACAGGAAGGCATGGAAGACTGGGTGTATTTTCCATATGTGTGGGAGGCAAAGTTTATAAGTAAGGGGGGAGAGGACCTGGGTAATTGTAAATGGACCTTCTCGCTTAGGGGTGAACTTTGGATGGGAGATAAGACATTTCAGATTTCAGGCTTCTAGCCAAACCTTGTTGCCTTTACAAAAGGGAGTGAACTTTCCATGGAAGCAGGATTTCATAACTTGTCTAGCAAGTTCATGTGCCACCAGGGCTTCATCTCAAGTTGCAGAGAGGAGTTTAAGTTGTTCTTTGACTGCTGGAAGGTTGGTTTCAGCAATGATGGTGAAAAGGGGGCAGGGTTCAAAGCCCATCATGAGAAAGAATGGGGATTTGCTGGTGATGGAATGGAGATGGTGATTGTGTGTGAATTTGGCATGGGAGGTTAGGTCAGACCATGTAAAGGGGAAGTTGCTGCAGAAGATCTGAAGGTAGGTTTCTATTTCCTGGTTTACTCATTCAGTTTCTCCATTGGATTGAGGGTGGTATGCAGTGGAGAGGGAAAGGTTGTATCTGAGGAGTCATCCAAGTTCCTTTGCAAAGGAGGAGGTGAATTGGGGGCCATGATTGGAGATGATTTTATCATAGAGGCCAAACTGGGTGTAGACTTTGTGGAAAAAGAGGGAGGCAATTCCTTTGGCAGAGATGGATTTCTTGGTAGGGCAGAGAATCACCCCCTTAGTAATCCCATGGTCAACCATGACCAAAAGACTGTCAAAGCCCAAGGAAACAGGGAGGTCAGTGATAAGGTCACAGGAGATCTGCTGGAAAGGGATAGAGGAGGAAGAGGCAATGGGGGAGAGGGGGAAAATGGTGGGATGGTGTTTGCCTTTGTTGACTGGCAGAGGATGCATCCTTCAACATATGTGTGGACAAACTGAGCAAGGCCTGGCCACCAAAATTCAGCAGCAACAAGCTGGTGAGTTTTAAGGTATCCAGGGTGGCCAGCAGAGGTGTGATCATGGTGGCATTTGACAATAGATTGATGGAGGTCAGGGGGAATGTAGACACATCCTTGGAAGGTGAGAAAACCAGCATCATATTGCCAGTCAGAGAGTTGAGAGTGGAAACAAGCAGGAACATCACCAGTGATAGCATGTAGGGCATCCAGGACAAGGGGATCAGAGGCGGAGAAGGTGGCTAGTTTGTTTTGGAGAGAGGTGCTGATGAGGTTGATGAAGAGAGTGTCAGGCAAGAGAGTGATGTTGTTGTTGTTGTCATTGGTGGGTGGGAGGAGGTCTGGTTGGCAAGAGAGAGCATCTGGTGCTGCAAGGGAGGTGCCAGGGACATGGGTAAGGTGGAGGTCAAAGTCTGAGATGTCAAGTAACCAATGAGCCTGTTGTTGATTAAGCTTTTGAGGTTGGTGGAAATATGTGAGGTTTTTATGATCTGTGAAGACTTCAACAGGAAAGGGGGATCCTTGGAGGTAGTGATGCCAGGCTTTGAGGCTGTGAATGACAGCAAGGAGTTCTCTATCATAGATGTCATAGTTGCATTTGGTGGGGGAGAAGGGTTGAGAGAGGTAAGAGCATGGGTGCCAATCACCATTGGTGTTGGTTTGGAGAAGGACCCCACCAGAGGCATATTTGGAGGTGTCAGTAGTGATGGCAAAGGGGCAGGCAGGGTCAGGGAGATGGAGGATTGGATGACAGAGGAACAATTGTTTGAGTTCATCGAAGGACTGTTGGCAGCTAGGAGACCAGTCCCAGGGTTGGTTCTTCTTTGTGAGGTCAAGGAGGGGGCGTGCAATGTTGGAGTAGTTGGGGATGAAATGTCAGTAGAAGTTAGCAAATCCTAAGAAGGAGTGAACATCCTTGACTTTGGCAGGGGTAGGCCATTCATGAATGCCATCTAGTTTTACTGGGTCCATGGTGAGTTCATCAGGGCAGACAATCATTCCAAGGTATTCAACCTTGTTGGTAGCAAACTTGCATTTGTCAAGTTTGAGGTGAAGGTCTAACTCGGTCATGCATTGGAGAACTCATTTGGTTCATTCTTCATGGGTTTTGGCATCAGGGGAGAAGATGAGGAGGTCATCTATGTAGATGACTAGCCATCCTTCTGTGATCATATCACAGAAGGAGTTGTTCATGAAATGTTGAAAAGTGGTGGGGGAGTTGTAGAGACTGAAGAACATGATGGTTGGTTTGAAAAGTCCTTTGTGTGTAATGAATGCTGCTTTCCATTGGTAACCCTCCTTGATATGGATGTTGTTGTAACCCCAATGGATGTTGAATTTAGTAAAGATCTCAGCACCTTTGAGTTTATCAATGAGGTCAGATATGAGGGGAAGGGGATAGGCATCATGGATGGTATGTTCATTGACATATCAGTAGTTCTGACAGGGATGGAGACCACCATCCTTCTTTTTAACAAAGAAAATGTGTGCAGCTTGAGGGGAATTGGATGGGTGAATCTTTCCTTCTTTGAGATTCTCATCAAGAAAAGCTTCAGTGGCAGCTTTTTCATCAGGGGAGAGGGGGTAAAGCTTGCTGATCTTTGGGGTAAAGAAGTCATCAAGGTTGATTTCATGGTCATAGGGTCGGCTGGGAGGAACATGGTTGGTTGCCTCTTTGAAGAAGACAGAGGAAAAGGCAGAGTATTTGGATGGGAAAGTTGCTTTTGGTTTGGCTTTTTCAGCAGCCATAGCTAGTTCTGTGGATGTTGTGAGTTTGGTGATGGTGGTGGCAGGAATGAAGCAGGATCCACAGCAGATGATTCAATTGATGATGCAGTTGTCATTGGCCCATAGGAGGTATTGTGCCTCAGTTTCCTTCTTCATGTAATCATATAGACATCCATCCCAGATGGAATTGACATGTACATGGTGGGGTGGGTGAGTGGTAGGTGTTTGGGGGGTGGGGGGTGGTTTGGTATGGTTGTGGTATAAGTCTCTGGATTGGTCAGAGTTGAGGGGAATAGATAGTTCTCATCTGGTCCAGTTGATGGTGGGGTTGGCTTGTTTAAGCCAGGAGAGTCCAAGGATTACATTCTCCTTTCCACAGTTAAGGATGTAGAATGTGACATGATGTGTGAGTTGACTGATACAGATGTAAAGTGTGGTGGAGAAATGGATAAGACCATTTTTGTTCAAGGATTGGTCAACATTTTGGATGGCAATGGGGGAGGGAAGTCATTCTTTTGGAAGGCAATGTTTTTGAACAAAGTCCCAGTCAATGCAAGAGATTTGCACTCCAGAGTCAATGAGAGTGCATGTTCCAATGGCTTTTAAGTGTGATGGTTCGATGATTTCAATGGGGATTTGCATGGATTGCTTTGTAATCAATGATACAAGTACAGAGGTGCATGTAAAAGAGGGAGAGTGTTATGATCGGTGATACCCCCCTATCTTTTCTTTCCATGTTACATAATAATCTCTCTCAATCTTCTTTTGATTCTATCACTATGCAACATGGTAATATTGATCTCCCTTCACATTCTAGACTTTACTGTGTCTATTCATGCTTACTATCTATTTTTACATAGAAATCTCTGATCCCATTCCTATGCATTTCCCTTCATGTAGCCTGTGCTATTTATATCATTTGTATTTCTCATCATCACACATAGCCTCTGATCACAGCACCTCTGCACAGTCTTGCATAGTGTTATACTTAGTTCCTATAGCCTTGAGGCTGTTCAATGACTCTTGGTGACTCAGTATGACTGGCACCCCATAGTATAAATACTGGCCATTCATGTATAGTATCTCTAAGCAATTCCTACCTTAGGTTTTCGCCTTCACCCTCAGTCCTCCTCTCAGTCATCCCTAAGTTTGGCCTTAGTGCCTCCTCCTCATCATCTTTCATCCCTAGCCACCCAGAACCTCTGTGATCCTTCTGGGAGATCCTTGACATCATCTGATGTAAGAACACACCCTCGCCCACTGGAACCCCTAATCTTTATCTCTGGAGTCCTTGACTTATGTCAGTATGTAATCCCCAGCCCCTGTCCTTGACCTAGGCGATCATCATTAGGTCTACACTTGTCCCTACCTGGGCCAAGTGTAACAAAAGGAATTGCTTTTTCTCAAATAGGATTACTATCCAGTAGATCCCACCATTTCACACCAGCACTCCAGAAACCCTAGGCCTCTGGGCAACCTTTGCACCCCAGACTCATGCTTCTACCAGGAACATGTTCAAGAAACCCACCCCTCAGACTCTGACTCTTCACACCCCACCACCCCAGCACCCACGGATGTAGAAGATGAAGATCTCTATATCCCAGCCCATGAAAATCCCATCAACACTCACCTATCCAATGAACTCTCTACCCAGTTATCCTTAACCAGGATACCCACACCCCCCTCACCATTAACTCTCACCCATCACCTCCACTTCACCAGAGGAACCATCCCATCTACAGTCACTCCCACCCCAGTACCCCATCCACAGATCCTACCCCCATTTCTACCCACAGAACCATCATCCCCTGTCCCATCAGTCAGCATGAGTGACCTAGCACCCCCCCTCATAAACCCATAGAACTCCACATTGCCCCATCCAATCATTTCAATGGAAGCTATGCCACAGCCAAAGCCTGATTCACTTCAGTAGTATTCTACTTCATGGTCAATGAAGAAGTATACAACAACAATACCAAGAAAGTGGCATATGCCCTCTCTTATATGACCAAGGGATCGGCCACCACCTGGGCAGCAACCTACTGTATCAAAATCCTAGCTGACAAAGAAGATATCACTTAGGATGATTTCAAGAAAGCCTTTCAAACCACTTTTTACCATCACGACAGCAAAACCATATCCATCACAGCCTTTAATTCACTATGGATGAAAGGGAACTCCATGGCCAATCTTACCTGATACATTGCCAAATTCAGAAATCATGTTCAGATCTCTGAAATCTCTGATAAAAATGTCCTAGTTGGGTACTTTGCTGCCAGAGTTATGGTAAACCTCATGAAATGAATTATGTCCATGGACACTGTACCAACCAAAATTGATGATTGGTACAACAAAGCTGTACACTTCCTTAGCCAATTCCAAAAAGCCAACAACATTGCACACTCCAGCCAAAACCCTTCTCACACCCCATACTGTTCTTTCCAATCACACTCCCATACTCAACCCACATGTGACCCTAATGCAATGGATGTCATTGTCATCCAAATCAGGAGATTAACCCCAGAAGAACGTAAATGATGCTTCAAAAAAGGGTTATGCCTCTGATGTTGCCAACCTGGACATAACACAAGTAAATGCATCAAATTTCCCAGTTGCCCCACTCCCAGAAATGTCCATCAAACCACTGCCACTGCTACCATAGAAGAACTCAAAGAATGTGACAATGATGACATGGAAGTCAACTGTATCTCAGGTTTTTAGAAAGGAGGCCCCACCCAACACAGGCCCTCTCCTTAACTAGATGCACTCCTGTACTTATTTCTCAAAATGATTGAAATGCTATTTATCTCCCTATTTCGATCATGAGCACATCTCAAGACATTGGAACCTGAGCACTGGTAGATTCTGGTGCAACCATCTCCTGCATCAATTGGCATTTTGCCAAATGATGGAAACTCCCTCTAGAAAGACTCCCCACCCCCATTTCCATCAGAAATGTCAATCAAACTCAAAATTGGAATGGTGACATCAAGTTTACCACTTATATCCCAATATGCCTAGACAATGTCACCCAAAGGATCTGCTTCCACATAATGCACTGTGGAAAGGAAAACGTCATCCTCAGACACCCCTGGTTGAAAGAAACCAACCCCATGATCAACTGGACTAAAGGGACTGTATCAATCCTGGATGAACATGATCAGACCAAGGAACTCTACACCCCCAAAACTTCCCTCTAATCCATGGACCATACCCTGCTGAATCTAGATAAAAAAGAAAGTCTTCTTTGCAGGTACTTAGACCAAGAAGGACCAGGAGATTTCTGTGAACATGCTGTGATGAACCAGATTACTCACTGTGCTGCTCAATTTGGATTCCAACACCCCTTTAGGGAAAGTTATGTCCAAGCCTTCACCACAGCAACTAAATTAGCTATCGAAGCAAAGGACACCAAAAACACCATCACCCTCCCTTTGGAGTACAAAGAGTTTGAAGAAGTATTCTTCAAAAATGCTGCTCATTGCCTCCCTCCTATGTGATCCTATGACCACAAAATAAACCTAGATGAAACTTTCATGCCCAAAGTTTCCAAAATCTACCCTCTCGCCCCAGAAGAACAAAAAGCTGCAGACAACTTTATTGATGAAAATCTCAAATCAGGAAAGATCCATCCATCCAACTCCCCACAAGCCTCCCCTTTCTTCTTCATCAAAAAGAAGGATGGAGGATTATGTCCCTGCCAAGATTACAGGTATCTCAATAACCACACCATTAAAGACACCTACCCCCTTCCCCTAATCTCTGATCTCATTGACAAACTCAAGGATGCCAAAGTCTTCACCAAATTCAATGTTCAATGGGGATACAACAATGTCTGGATCAAAGACAGACATCAATGGAAGGCAACATTTATTACCTATTGGGGACTCTTTGAACCAACAGTTGTGTTCTTTGGGCAATCCAATTCCCCTCCCACATTCCAACGTTTTATGAACAACTCCTTTTGAGATATGATTGCTGAAGGTTGGTTGATCATTTATATGGACAACCTTCTTATCTTTTCCCCCAATCAGAAGACCCATATGGAATATACCAAATGTGTTCTCCAATGAATGAAGGAACTCAACCTTCATCTCAAATTAGAAAAATGCAAATTTGCCACCTTGGAAGTAGAATATTTGGGAATGATCATCAAACCAGGAACCCTCGCAATGGATCCTGTCAAATTGGATGGGATCCAGAAATGGCCTACTCTGGCCAAAGTAAAAGATGTCCACTCCTTCCTGGGATTCATGAATTTCTATAGATGATTCATCCCAAATTACTCAAACCTTGCATGCCTCCTCCTAGATCTTACTCAAAAGAACCATGATGGGATTGGTCACCAGACTGTGATAACACATTCCAGAAACTCAAAGCCAAATTTCTAGAACAACCTATCCTCAGATTCCCTGACCTCAGCAAACCCTTTGCCATTGTCACTGATGCTTTTAAATATGCCTCTGGAGGGATTCTTCTACAAACCAATGAAAATGGGGATTGGAAACCATGCTCTTACCTGTCCCAATCCATTTCACCTGCTGAATGCAACTACAACATCTATGACTGAGAACTCCTAGCTATCATCCAAGCCCTTAAAATATGGAAACATTACCTACAAGACCACCCCACACCCATCCAAGTCTTTACCAACCACAAGAACCTGACATACTTTAAACAACCACAGAACCTCAATTGAAGACAAGCAAGATGGCTCCTTGATCTTGCTGACTTCAATCTCTGGTTGATTCACATAGCTGGAAAAGACTTGGCAGGCCCCAACACTCTTTCCTGCTGACCTGATCTCATTCCTGATGATGAACAAGACAATTATGATGTAACACTTCTTCCACCTTCCTTATTCATCAACATGATCAACATCACCTTAACTGATAAACTCTGCTCCTCCTCCACCACCAACCCCCTTATCCTTGACTCCCTCCAAGCCCTGGATGGCAAAGTTCCTTCCCAACTCTGTTCCCACTTCTCCAACTGGAAATATGATGCTGGTATTCTTACCTACCAAAACCAGGTCTACATTTCAAATGACCTTGAACTTCACTGATCCATCATAGCCAGGCACCATTCACACACCTCAGCCAGTCACCCCAGCTACCTCAAAACATGCCAACTTGTGGGATCCAAATTCTGGTGGCCAGGAATGGCCACTTTTATTAGAAAATATGTCAAAGGATGCATTCACTACCAATGCGCCAAAGTGGACACACACCCCTCTGCGCCCCCCCTACTCCCCATTCCCTCCAAATCATCATGTCCCTTCCAGCAAATCTCCTGCAATCTAATAACTGATCTTCCCCTTTTGGATGGCTTTGACTCATTATTGGTCATGGTCGACCACAGACTTACAAAGGGGGTAATTTTATGTCCAACTAAGAAAACTGCTACAGCTGAGGGAATTGCCACCCTTTTTCTCAATAAAGTCTGGAAACAGTTTGGCCTCTACAACAAAATTATCTTGGATTGTGGACTGCAATTTGCCTCAGCCTTCACTAAAGAACTAGGAAAACTCCTTGGTTATGATCTTTCCCTCAGCACCACCTACCATCCACAAACTGATGGGGAAACAGAATGAGTCAATCAGGAAGTTGAAATGTACCTACAGATCTTCTGTGGTAACAACCCAACAATCTGGGCTGAACATATCACCATGGCAGAATTTGCATGTTACACTTGGTCCAGGTAGGAACAAGCATAGACCTAGCAGTAGTCGCCTAGGTCAAGGACAGGGGCTGGGGATAACATACTGATGCAAGTCAGGGACTCTGGAGATGAAGGCTAAGGGTTTCGGTGGACTAAGGCGAGTTGTTATGTCAGATGACATCAAGGATCTCCCAGAAGGATCACAGAGGTTCTGGGTGGCTAGGGACTAAGGACAATGATTGAGAAGGCACTAAGGCCAACTTAGGGATGAGCTCAAAGGAGGACTAGGGATGTGAAGGCGAAAACCTAAGGTAGGAATTGCTTAGCATTACTGTACATATTTGGCCAGTATTTATACTAAGTAGTGCTAGTCATACTGAGTCACTATGAGTCATCGGATAGTCATGAGGCTGTGGAGACTAAGTATAAAGCTATGCGAGTCTGTGCAAAGGTGCTGTGATCAGAGGCTATGAATGATGATGAGAAACTAAAGAGAATAAATAGCGCAGGCTGCATGAGTGGAAATGCATAGGAATGTGATCAGAGATCTCTATGTAAATATAGATAGTAAGTGTAAATAGACATGGTAAAGTTTAGAATGTGAATGGATATTAATGTTACTGTGTCACATAGTGAGAGAATCAAAGAAGACTGAGAGAGATTGTTATGTAACAGAGAAAGAAAAGATAGGGGGGTATCACCGATCATAACATTACCCCCTTTGTATGGCAAAGCCACTGGATTTGCTTTAGTTGAAAGTGGTTTTTTCATTGGCAACAATATCCTCATCCCCCCAGGTGTCCTGCCATCTGTGATAGTAGTCAGTGCAGCCCCAGTTATGGCTGTGGAGGGAGCCACACTTTTCACATCCTTGATGGTTGATAGTGGGAACATTGTCGGGGTTGGTTCCCCAGTTGTTGGTACAGTGAGGACAGGGTCAACTGGGACAGGAGTGATGGGTATGTCCAGGGGCCTGTTGTCAACAATGGTCACAGCAATGCTATCTACAGTCAAGGGTTCAATGTCTGCATTGGTGACAATGGTTGCACCAAGAGGGATTGGAGGGAGGGGGTGTGGGTATCTCATCCCAATTGGTGGTGGCCCCCATATTAGAGAGGATAGTGCCAGTATTTGGGTGTGGGGTGGGAAGCCAGGTGGAGGTGTTATGCCTGGATAAGTCCATGAGTGCAGCTGCAGCTCATAGGCTGGTGGGGGTGTGGTGGGGTTGGAAGTCAGAGGCGATGGGAGGTATGTTCTCCTGTTCATTGGTGGGGGAATTCTGATGACAAGGACTGATGGGGATGAGGAAGTCTACTAGTGATGGGGGAACACAAGGGGTGAACAATGGTTGGCCATACAAGTAGGCTCAGTGCTCCTTAGTTATGAGGTTGAGGGCAATGGTAGTGATAACCTCAGCAATGGTGCCATAGGGAAGGATGTGTTCAATAAAGTGGCCAAAACCAAGATGGTACAGGTTGTTGAGGGCTTTTTCTCATAGTTGACCCACTATGGTCCAGAGTGGAGTGTCAGAGGATTGGTAAGTGATGGACAGGTTGTGGATGAGGGATGCTGTTGTGTTGAAGGTGGCTATGGCTGCCATGACTTCCAGAGACATCTGGTAAGCAGGGTGTTGTTCCAAGGTGGAATGGGGGGCTTCTTGGGAAAGGATGTGGGTGAAGAGAATGTGGCGGTTGGGGTGATGGAGGTGGTGGATGTGGACAGGGACAGAGGGGGGAAAAGGGGGAATGGTGGGCAGACCAGGGGGGGATGCAGGAGTGGGGGAGATAGGAGTCAGTTGTTGGACTGCAGGACTAGTGGTGAGGTCGTCTAGGACTGTGTCAGGGATGCGAAGGGCGATTTGAAGGATTTGTTCTTCTATGGCAGTAGCAGCGGAGGGGGGTAGGGTCAGGGAGGTAGAGGGGGAACTGATAGGAGGGAGAGTGGGGAAGCTAGAGGAGACAGAGATGGAAGAGGTAGCAGACATGATAACTATGGTTTGGATGAGGGGGTATGAGTGTGTTTGGTTGGTTTGGATGCTGTTGTCAAGGTTCTGAAGACTAGGTTTTTATAGCTTTGGAGGATATCCTGTGCATGTTTTAGGTCTTTTCTGGAAGCCACGAGTCATCTTCTGGTGGATAGCCTTTCCATCGCACAAGATACTGCCTCTGGGAATGGTTGTTATGGTGTTTGATGATTTGTTCTATTTCATATTCCTCTTTCCCTCCAATCAGATCTGGTGGAGGGGCTGGGAAGTTGGGGCCATGTATCTCATTCTCATGGTACCTTGAAAGCAGTGAGGCATGGAAGACGTTGTGAATTTTCCAGGTCAGAGGAAGCCATATTTGATATGTAACCAGGGAGAGGAATTTGGTGATAGTGAAAGGTCCTTCTCATTTTGCAGAAAACTTAGGGGCAGTGGCATGTTGTTTAAGGTTCTTGGCATTTAGCCAAACCTTATCTCCTTTAATGAATGGAGTAAACTTCCCATGGTACCTTGGTCTCATAAGCTGGTGTGCGAGATCATGCGCAGCTAGTGCTTCATTGTGGGCAGCCAATAGTTCCTTGAGACATAATTCCAGTGCTGGTACAGTGACTCCCAAAACTGTTACAATGTGCTAACCCTAACATGGTGCATGAAGCGCACCGCAAACACCCGTGGGAATTACGCTTAGCATTGGTGGGACAAATAGTAGTACACACCCCTGGCTACCT
>JBBPLE010000502.1:11109-24402 GCA_038089675.1 Boletales sp. KT-2023b | reverse complement strand
GAGGACGCTGCAACAGCGCGCCCACCACCTCAACAGCGACGACGTGGCGGGCGGTGGGGCGACCGAATGGCATGCCACCACCGGCAACGATGACGCAACGGTGCGTCCACCACCTCGACGATGACGACCCGGCAGGTCGGTATGGCAGCACAGCGGCATCCCACCACCACCAAACGTGCGACAAGCAGCAGCCGCATGCCACCACGCTGAGCCGACGCTCTGGCAGGCGCACGACTCGAACGTCTGGGCACTCACGTTCCACCCGCTCGGACACATCCTCGTTATGGCGTCCAACGACCACACGACACGGTTCTGGCCGCGCGAGCGCACGGGCGGCGATGCGAGCTCTGTCTTTGCAGGCGGTGTATGGGGGCGGTGAGGAGGAGGAAGAGGTGTTTATTCCTGGGTTTAGCTATGGGCAGTAGTGGCGGGGAAGGGACGAGGATGTGGGTGCGAGCCAGGGGGGCGACGGCGGATGGATTCGAGTATCGGGGGACGACACGTTGAACGTGAACGATTTCATCCCTGGATTGGGTGCCGCCGAGCATATCAGCGACGCCGCGCCAACGCTGCCCGTCGCACCGAGACAGAGCGGTCTGCTGCCGGCGCGGCGCAGGAGGACATGTGGTCTGGTGGGGGCAGCGGCGGGCGGAACGACGATTGGGGACGAAGGGATGCCGGCAGGTACCATGATCGACGCGGGGGACCCCGTCGGGGCCTCTATTAAGTATTATTATTATTTGTAACCCAACTTGCTTGCTTCATGTGTGCCGTAGATCGATGCATGAGGGTGTCAAATGTAGCACAGCGATTCGAAAATCCAACCTAAATCGACTGGCATTTGTACTATTGATTTCGAAACGAAGTTGGTTCGAAGCAGTGTAAACCAAGGTTTGAGCGGTATTTCTATCATATCTTAGGGTGTGGAACCATATTTCATTTTCCTTCACCGCGGCGCCATGTACAGGCTAGTGTCATTTGCCTACTCTTCGTAAGTTCTGTGGGGATCCTCGCTC
Source organism: Boletales sp. KT-2023b (assembly GCA_038089675.1). Classification (NCBI taxonomy): domain Eukaryota; kingdom Fungi; phylum Basidiomycota; class Agaricomycetes; order Boletales; species Boletales sp. KT-2023b. The sequence continues at coordinate 23,386 of JBBPLE010000502.1, read as the reverse complement.
AAACCACTGATGTTACCTGTATCCGACCTCGGTCGGAAAAGTCTTATATAGCTAAATGATATCGACAGACATGTGTAGAGAATCATCTTACATACTTCCACAACCCTCGTATACATGCGGTCCTTTACTCTTCGTCCGGCCCATCGTCCTCGGTAAATACCTGTGGAATGCTGGATGAGTTACACATCTCCGAGTGAACAAACATGATCTCGTACCACTGGCGTGTCAGGCATTCTAATCTCTGCTGGATCGACATCAGTACGCATAATTTCTGCATTGGCGAGCTCGAGCTGCCAGCGTTGAAAGACATCCGAAGCCAAGCCTATCGAGGTACCAACGAACACGAAACGCCAAGAGACATTTCGCTGCCAGGTTGCGCGTAGGAGCAGTCGCAATTTGTCCAAACCACTTTGGGGAGATATTAGCTGGAAATGCGTGGCAAATTGAATCACACAGATTTTCGATTCTGTGACAATAACGGAGTCGACGCCGGGGAATTCTCCGCTGGGAGGGATCCAATAGCAAGGGGGGTTCGTGGGCATCTTCGCATCCCGAACGATCGAAAACTGACGATCCCCTATGGTGCCCAGCATTTCACCTAGACTTAAACCCACGGAATTCCGTGTACGTATAAGCTGCCTTCCAGGTGTCACCAAGGAGTGGAACCAGTCTGCGTAAATATTCTTAGCACAGAACCGAGTCGCAGGGTGGTCAAACATGGTGAGAAAGAAATCAATTCTCGCTGGACCCCGCAGCTGCTGGAGAGCCACCATGAGGGCATTACAGAGTGTCGGGGTAGGCACTCGAATGGCATATCTGCTGCGATAGATGTTACCAGAACGATCCTTGAGTGGCAGTACAAAGAAGATCGCCGACGTTGCGCCGACATCTTGAACGTCAACGGCATGCAACGTGGTGTAGTTCTTCGCCGCGAACGTGGCAGCTCTATGGAGTTCCCAATCTTGCTGAAGTTCATCTTTTGTGTATTGCTGCAATAACTTCCGGGGAATTCCTCCCCACTTTGCGACAAGGGTAGTCATGCGTTCGACGTCCAGCTCCAGGAGCGTTCTAGGACATTCCCATTAGATCTCATCCGAGAGAACGCTATCTATATCACCCACGAAAGATCTGCAACCTCGTCTTCAGACCATATGTTCATAACGAATGCTCGAGCGTCGCGGTGCTGAATGCACCGTTCCCAGTACTTGATGCTCGGCAAGGTTGTCTGGATGACCATCGCGGACACATCTCGAAAGATGTCCAGGGGTGGGTTTGTAGTTGCACGTAGGTCGCTCAGAACCCATACGCCTTCTTGCATCAGTGGCGAGGGATCATTTAGAGCGTAAAGCGAGCACGTGTGCGTAAAGAACGCATAGAACGGGTCGTTGGCACGAAGCTGGACCGCGACTGGTTTGTGCTCGCGCAGTTGTTCGATGAGCGCGTAGATCAGAAACATTGTCTTGCCTACCAACTCGGTGGGTCAGAATCGATCAGTGATGTATGAAAGATCGGTCTTTTCTTACCGATGCCAGGTTGGCCGATGATATACGCTCCTCGCTCGTACGTGGCATCCGTCTGTAACGCCTGCAACGCCTCGCGATACTCGCTTCGCACAAGGATTTTGTTACGTCGGCCAATGGCATTTCCAAAGAGGTATTGCAAGGCGATGGAGTGATCCTGCAAGTGGAGGTACTCAACATCACGCGATGCGTCGTCCCTGAGATGTTTACACTGAAAAGCGGAGGGAATATGCCAAGCTGTGTTAGCAAATATCTCCAATTTATTCAAGATGGTCGCGGAGAGTTGTGGCTGATTTTCTGACATCCGATCGATCAGGGACTGGGGAAGGTTTCAGGTTATGTGGCGTGGTTTGTTTCACCCATGCTGAATCCGAGTCTACGACATCATGTACACGGGATTAGGATAACAGGTCAACGAGGTATACTAACCATATCAATAGCAAGAGTTGATTGTGGGGCGTAGATTGTTTTCGCACACAGCTCATCGATTATTAATTAGTTTGAGAGTGGTATCACAAAGCTAACATTATGGTCTAATAAATAATATCTAACGGTATAGTAGTGCATTATGGCTGGCAACTGCATTCGAGGTAACAGGCATCGCTTCATGCTTTAACATCCGTGTCTCTGACGGTGCCATCCGCAAACGGCCAATCGCTGTACCCAAACGGCGTCAGGTTTCCTGGCAGGTAAAACTTTGACCGGTCCGGAGGCGTCAAAGGCAGATTCTTCCGAAGCCGAACAGGCAGGTCAGGCTAATAATCGAGTTGACAGGTCAGCACAGCCGCCAGGATGAACGATGTCGAGACTTACGTTGGATATGTACTGCCGCCCAAAGGCGACGAGCCCACCCTTCTCTTCTGCGGTGCGCAGTGCGCTATCACGGGTGTGACCACCCGCCGATATGAATGCTCTGTCTTCCCCTCCTTCACCACTACTCCATATCTCTCGCAAAAAGTCATTGCTTTCTTCTGCAGTCGCATCCCCACCAACACGTGGCTCGACCACATGGAGATAGGCCAACTTAGGGTGCTTGACGCGAAGCGCAGCAGCAAGATATGCAAAAGTCGGTCGTGGATCTGACATCCCCATGTCTACAATTGAATGGAACAATGAGCATGTCACCATCTATCTCGCCGAAATATCTTACCTTGAGAGGTGTTCCAGGGACTGAGACGCAGACCAACGCGTTCAGGTCCGACGGCACCTACGATTGCGTCCACGACCTCCCTCGCGAATCTCGTACGACCTTCCTCATCACCACCCCATCGATCCGTGCGCGTGTTGGAGACAGTCTGAAGGAACTGGTCGACGAGGTAACCGTTGGCGCCGTGTATCTCCACACCGTCGAATCCGGCTCCATGCACAGCATTGCTCGCCGCCGTTGCATATGCAGCAATATAGTCTCGGATCTCGTCCTCGGACAATGCACGAGGTGTCTTTGACTTGTCGCTCAGAGGAATGGCCGACGGTGCGACATACGGTGACGGTGGGTTTTGCTTCTCGAGGACATCTGGTTCAGCGGTACGACCGAGTGCCCACAGCTGAAGGAAGATGAACGATCCCTTGGAATGGACAGCATCCGTCACCTACAGGTACATGCGATGAGACGGGTTTGATACAGAGGACAAGAGGACTCGCGTACCCTTTTCCAACCCCGAACTTGGGCATCTGTGTAGATGCCTGGGACATGATCATATCCTCCTGCGTTGTGCGAGATCAAGGTAGCCTCTGTGATGAGCAAGCTCCCAGGGGTGGAGCCGCGTTGGGAATAGTAGGAAGCATGTTGAGGCCCCGGGACATGGTCGGCGTACGCTCGGAAGCGGGTCAATGGGGCGAGCACGACACGCTGCTGAAGAGATATCCGGCCAAGCTTGATGGCCTTGAAGAGTGCCGGCGTTTGCTGAGTAGCGGTCATTTGCGAGTCGAGTTAAGATGTGTAGCGTGTTTCTGTGCGATGTTGAACTCTTCGCCGACCGTGGCGACCGCATTTATACCCACCAGTGAAGCCAGAGCGGTCATCGTGTTGCGAGAAAAGAAGTGTACTGTACTCGATGGATAACGGAAATGATTCACAAGTTTGTAAGGCCAACAACGGAAAATTGGTCAGATGAGTTAGTAAACGATTAGGCAGTGCGGTGAATGTTATGTAAACTGTAGTGTGAACGTTTTTCAAAATTTAGACATTGCGTCAGTATTACAGTGTCATCCAAACTAATTCCGAGAATATCAACACGAGTCATGCATATGATCATCCCGTACGTAGACTGTTGGCTTACTTACAGCATCGCGATAGTACACGCACGCCACTCATTTACGCGTATCGTACTAGCACGACGATGATGACGACGCGGCGGGTTGTACGCGTATGGCGACCCAACGGTACGCCGCCACACCGCTGTGATGACAACCCAAGGCGGATGGCAACGGTGGGACTACCGTGTATACCGTATGTACAATATAATTAAAAAAAAGTTTCTTTCTATTTGTTCTCAAGTGAGGCGTAAAAGAAAAGGTAGCTACTGGTGTACCGGCCGTACAGCATCGTAATCATATGTAGTCCTTGTAAACACAACTGTGGTGCCACTGCACAAGGGGGGTCCCGTGCGGCGCCCCGCGTGGTCCCTACTCCTACCGAATAAACGGCCGAAGCGCACTAATATGAAATTTCGCTGAATTTATCACATTTATCAGCTGAATACCGCTAATAATTATAGCCACGACGTAGATTAAATTTCAAAGCCAAGTCCGCGCATGCACTCGACGTGTTTCTTGAGTAATTCCGAGCATTGGCCATCTTCGGCCCCATGCTGTAGAAAGCATGAATCGCGAGCGGATTTGGTGTCCGGACAAGCGCAGCACCTATCGAAAAAGTCAAAACAAAAGTATTAAGGGGATTGGCGTGCGGCATACGGCTTGAGACCCTGAGGATTCAAGGGGTTCATCTTTGGGTTCGTTGGATCATATTTCTCTGGAGATTTGACCGCAGGGGATTCAGATGAGGACCACCAAGAAGCCATCTGTAGTAAAAAGTGTCGATACTTGTACAACTGCGAATGAAGCTTGACTTACACCTGAGAACATCATGACGGTCTAAAGCTAAGTGGTGTCCTATAGACTATGGAGAATGTCGGGAGTACATTGCACGTGACTTGTAATTACTCTTCTTTCGGCTCTGATGGATGAATTGAGATTGAATATGGGGGAGGTTTCATAAAGTTATTGAAAATTCTTCTTTTCCTTCGTCTCACCCACCACCCCGCACGTCCCCGCCCAGGGGTCCACCATCAATGCCGCCAGCAACGAGTGTCATCCTGCGTGCGCTAAGCCTCGCGTCATTCTTAATTCCTATCGCGACTGCACAGTCATGTACCAACTATGGTACATCTAGTGGGTCTGGCTGTCTTTGCCCCGTTGGGTTTGGGGGTGCGAATTGTTCTCAACCTGCTTGCGGTGGTACTATATTCGATGGCACCCAACGCTCTCTTACGCCTTCCTCTGCCTCCTCTGGTGGTTTCCCCAACCTGACCGCCTCGGGCTGTTCCTGCTCCAGCGGATGGACTGGGTTAGGCTGCAACGTTTGTGCAACTGCAACTGCATGCCAGACCGCATATACTGCAGTAAGCGGTAACGCCAGCACCCCCGCCTCATCCACAGTCGTCAATGATACCATGGTGTGCAATACCTCCCCAATCGTATATGCTGCGGGTGAACTTAGTTGCCAAGTTAATGTACGTGTATTCTTGTTCCACAGTGAATACTCTGACGCCTGTCCTCCCAGAACCCTACCCTACAAGCCCTCTTCCCATTGCAATCCACGCTGGACATTCAGCGGACACTCAATGCTTCTCTTTCGCCATTGCACAACGTCTCCGGCACTCTCTTATCTCCCAATGGGTCTGCAGCGGTGTATGCGCAGCTCTTCTACGCTGGCGTCGAGCAATTCTCCTGTATGGCGTCTTCTTGCACACAAACATCCACCAGTTCTTCGGACACTTGGACATGCTCTACCTTGCAGTGCCAATGCATTTCGGGCACATCGTTCTGCAACAGTGCCTCAGCGACCGATTTGACAAGCACGATAAACTCGTTGTCAGGCCCTCTCACGATCGTCTGCGATAACGCCAACACGTGTCAGTTCCAACAACAAGTCCTCAACGGGCTATTCGGTTCAAGCGGGCTCCCTCTCCAGGGCTGTGTCTATGGGGAGTGCGTTACGCAGGCGGTAATCGACTCAGCGAACAGCACATCCTCGGGTCAACTTGTGGGTTCGAGCCCGCTTAGTCCAGGGGTCATTGCAGGTTTATCGGTCGTGGGTGCCCTTATCGGCATTGGTCTCGCAGCCGTCTTATGGGGGTGGTTCCTCCAGAGGGCTGCCCGGAAGCGTCCGTTTGATGGCGGGAACAGTGGTGGAGTTGACGTCCGATGGACAAATGTATCCTATTTCGTCCGATCTTCCGGGGGGGAGAAAACCATCTTGGATTCCATAAATGGCGGTGTCGCCGCTGGAGAACTCATGGCAGTCCTTGGCCCCAGTGGCGCTGGAAAGACGACGTTGGTGGAACTGATCGCCGGAAAAGGCAAATCCGGAGTCTTCACTGGTTCAATCACATTCCCTTCTCTGCCGAACGGGAGGCGACCTCGAGTGGCCTTCGTTCCTCAATCAGACATTCTACCCGCCGTCCTGACGGTACGAGAGGCCCTCACGTTTGCAGCGTCTTTACGGTTGTCCGAATCATTGCCCCAGGCAAGAAAGACAGCGCTCGTATCAACTATCATTTCGAGGCTTGGGTTGGAGGATGTTGCTGAGACGAGGATCGGTGCGACGGACGGAACTGGTCGTGGGATTAGTGGAGGGGAAGCGAGAAGAGTCAGCATTGGCCTCGAACTCGTCGGATGTCCTGATATATTGGTATGCGACGAGCCTACCAGCGGCTTGGATTCCGTGAGCGCGCGGCGCGTCGTCAATGTCCTTAAGGACGTCGCACGAGGTGGTGGTGGACTGTTTGGTGCGGTAGAGGAAACCAGCAGTAGTAAGGGCGTCGCTGTCATTTGTAGCGTGCACCAACCAAGGTAAACAGTCAGTCTTATCAATGATACTGTATCCATCTGACATTTATTTTTCAGTTCGCGTCTCTATCACTCCTTCGACTCGGTTTTACTTCTTGCACGTGGACGAGCATTATACTCTGGACCTGGCGGTTTGGCTCCTGCAAGGCATTTCATCAGTGTTCGTGACGAGGACATTGAGAGAACAGGAGAATCGGAATTGCTTCCTTATGAGGATGGGTACAACGTTGCTGACTATCTTCTTGAAATCGCAAGCGCACCGCCAAGTGGCCACATGTCGACCCCGACGGTTGCACACGGCAAGGTGGAGGAAAAGCACAGGGTCGCAATCAACGCTAGTCCTGATGAAAAAGCCGATGGTGGTGATGTGGAGGCTCTGAATACTCGTAGCCGAGTCATTGTTGGAGAATATGCCGCGACATTCCTCACACAGTTCCAAGTGCTTTGCGGCCGCGAATGGAAGCTATTGCGTCGGTGTGTAGTCCTCAGTCCTGGCTTCCGAATGGCCAATAGACGATTCATACAGGGATAAATCACTGTTCTTCACTCATGTGGCTATTTCGGCCGTTTTGGGTGCATTCTGCGGTACGTTGACCTGGAATATCCTGTTATATCTGGTACCTAGATCGCTACAATACCCACAGGTGGGCTGTACTTCCACACTGGATTGACTATTGCTGGGTTCCAGTCGCGTGTTGGGTGCTTGTTCTTTTTGGTGTGTATTTTTACTGGTTTGGCATTTAACGTGTGTCCTGATTCAGAGTGCAGGGTTCACTCATCGCCTTTTTCGCTTTGAGTGCACTGTACAATATTGTCGAAGTACGTCCGCTCTTTGTTCGCGAACGATCCAACTCGTACTACAGGTTTGTGCCTCATCATTGTTGCCCTTTTTGAGCTGAATGCCTTCTCTCTTAGTCCCACTGCCTGGCTTTTGTCTCGTCTTTTCTTCGACGTTATTCCAATCCGCATTCTTCCGACGATCATTGTCTGCACAATGTCTGTTGATTACCATCGACGAGCTTTTAACCGTGGGCACTGACAAAATTGTTCTCAGGACCTACTGGATGGCCGGGCTCGCTCATGATGCGGCTCACTTTTTCAAGTTCTTATTCATCCTGGTCCTCTTCACGCTTGTCATGACCCTCTTTGTGCGTGTCCTTTCTGCAAGCATGTGTCTAACCTCTCACTTGTCTGTGCCTAGAACTTCATCCTCGCAACGCTCTTCCGCAACGGGGGCATTGCCATTCTTATCTCGGCGCTGACGGCATTATACCAGATGACATATGCCGGATTCTTCGTGCATTTGAATTCCATCCCGCCCGTCTTGCGATGGTTGCAATGGTTGTGTCCTCTAAAGGTAAGATCTCTTGCTCACACTATAGCCTCACGTTAGCCAACTCTATCTACGACGCAGTATGCCCTCGAAGCGGTGTCTGTGAACGAGGTAGGCTCGGGGCTCATGATCGTCGACGAACTGCAAGGTGTCCCGATCGATATCTCTGCAGAGTTGATCATGGAATTGGTGCGTTTCTGCCAGCGTTCCTCGTGCCGGTCGTTCACCCACCGGCCGCCAGCTCTTTGGTTTCAACCCCGACAGTTACTACAGAGACGTGTTGGTCTTGTTTGCGTTCATCGCTGGGTTCGCGGTCATCTTGATCGGCGTGGTGTGGTTCAAGCTCAGGGAGCGGCGGTGAAAAAAAATTGAATATATTTCTGGCGAAAATTTTGGCTAAGCCTGGCATACCATCTGCAACACTCTTTTTTACTTTAGCACATACCAGAACTTTGTAGTTTGAGACGCGAGTTTCCCGTCATTCCGTGTACATATATATTCATATACCTTGTTTTGTTTCTCAAAGATGAGACTGGCTTGTTGGGATGTGCAGTGTTGTCAGCTCAATAGGGTTAACTAACTATTTGACATCAGTTGATTGTCTGGCTGAACAATAAATGAGGGTCCAAAAAAAAGGCATTCAAGCACAAAATATAGGAACAGTATAGATAGACAAACAAAGAGTTGAAATAAATAAAAGTATCATGGAGTTAATACTTGTGAAGGATCAGGTTAGTGTTGCTGCTGTTGGAGCTAACCCATACATAGACATTTACTCAGATACTTACAGTACATACTCTACACTTCCTTTTTGAGACATCATGTGGTTTACACATACCAATGCTTATTCAGCATGCTTTCCTCCAGTCTCATGCCATCAGTTACATTCTTTACTCACTTGTACTAGTCTTACAACTACCTACAGACATGCTCCAATAGGTTATGAGCCCTGTTTAGTGCAGGAAAACCAGCAAGAATTTAGTAGAGAGAGAAAGATCCCTTAGCTCAAACAACTCACACAACCTAGCTGATGACAAGATCCAATAGGGCAAAAAATCCAAACTTGAATCTGAATGACTCATGTAGACCACAAGCACAGCATTTGTACTGCCAAGGTTCAAATGGGACAAGCAAATTAAGCTCACATTTCAAATTACTTGCATAGAACTCTGATGGGAATACTAAAGAGATAGTGACTATAATGTGGTTAATGTGACATGCATTCTTTTGGGTGTACAGTACAATATTTAAGGGAATTTACAATATGAGACTTACTGTAGCAGAGTTTAGACTTGGTGAGAGTAATGGTACTTGGGTGAGCACTAGATTGAAGAGAGAAAGAAGTATGAGAGCAAAAAAGAGTAGTCTTATTACACTAGTGTATCTATGTCACATCCTGTACCATCTGTTATGCTTGGTCTGGGTAGGAACAAGTGTAGGCTCAAAGAACTAAGGTCAAGGTCAAGGGTTCAAGGTTATACAAGCAAGGTGCTTGCTGAAGGGTCAAGGGTTCAGTCAACAATAAAGTCAATGAAGTTCAAGGGGTTGTCCAATTGAAGGGATTGATGAAGAAGTTCAAAGGAGTTTGAGGAAAGCAAGGTAGGATTGAGCAGGACTAAGCTAAGAGTGCATCGAGTGTGGCTGAGGCTTAAGTACTGTGAAATGGAAACAAATGGAATGTTGTGGAAGGCTTATGACTAAGTGAAACAAAGATAGAACATTCCATGAGAAGAAATGAAGTGAAGATAACAAGAATAAAAGACAGAAATGAAAGGTGTGCAGCAATCACATTGCATGTTCTAGAGCACTCTAAGAAAAGAAAGAAGCACCAGGTTGGGCTGGTCTATCATACAAGTAAAATGTAACATTACCCCCTTAGTAAATTCAAAGTTGCAATGAGAAAACAAACTAAGAAGGAAGTACTTAGAGATCCATGCACTGGTCACTGCCAGGGGACCTAGTCAACTTGGCATAAGCATTGTCATCATAGCCTGTTTCATTGTTGTTATAATTGAGATCTGTGAGGTCTGGGTCTGGGGAGGGGTGGTAATGATGGTGATGAGGGCAGAGAGCATTGGGATGATGATAGAAGGGTGGTGGAACCTGTTGGGGAGCACTACCAGAGCCAGAGGACAGGGAATTGGAGAGACATTCAACAAGCAGTTGAGGAAGGGATGGGGGAGAGAAGCCAGATTGTCAAGAGCATGCTGAGGAGGAAGAAGAGGAACTAACTGGGTTTAAAGTGCAAGGGTGAGGGTGGCATGGGCAATGGTTCTGGATGTGGCCAGGGTGATGACAAGTGCAGCAGGAGCAGATATAGAACAGGCAATTGATGTGGATGTGGGAGAGTTGGTGACAATGGAAACATGCCCAGCTATAAAGGTAGTGATTGGGGGAGAGAGGTACATTACATTGTCCTTCCTAGCTGACCTCAGCTCATTTGATGATAGCTAGCTCCTTGAGGGTGAGGGGTTCCTCTGAGGCTTCAGGGGATGGGTTCTCCTATCAATGACAATGTTTGTTGAGTTCCTGGATGTAATGCAGGATGTCTTTGGCCAGTTTATCCATCTTGAGCTGATGTATGGTGAATAGTACAAGGTTGGTCAACTTGGTGCAGGTTTTGTGAAGGGCAGTGATATGCTTGGTGGGGTAATCAGACATGTGGTTGGCAAGGGGGTAGAGGCTGTGGATCTTGTCATACAAGAGAAAAAGGGTGTCAAGGGGGAAGAAGGGTTCTAAATGAGCATGAATAGGTGAAGTAAGGTGGGGGGAGTTAAGTAACAACATCAAGGAAGATTGTTCAGTAATGGGAAAGTTTTCTTGGTGGATATGATGGGCATAGAGAGGGACATCAACAGAGATGACAGGATTGGGGTCTGGAGTGGGGATGCAAAGGGGTGGAGAGGATGGTTGAGGTGGGGGGGTGGTGGGGTTGTAATTAGAGGAATTGAGGCCTTGAATACAATAGAGCAGGGTAGTAGTCCAACCAGTGGTAGCTGTGGTGGGGGAGGGGGATCTAGTGGGAGTGGACATGTTTCTGTTTGGTAGATGACATGGGAGGTGAAGGAGAGAAGGTGGAAAGGTGAAGGTTCTTATAGTCTGAGAGGATTTCTTTTGTGTGGGCAAACTCCAACTTGGATAGCCATGAGTCTTCTTTGGCTGAGTATCCTTTCCATCAGACCAAGAACTTTTGGTTGTTCAGGGTTCTGCAATGTCAGATGCTCTTTTCCATCTCATACTCTTCTTCTCCATTGATAGGGTCAGGTGGTGGAGAAGGGAAGTTTGGTCCATGTACATTGTTTTTGTGATAGGGTGATAAGAGGGAAGTGTGAAAGACCAGGTGGATTTTCCAAGTATGTGGAAGGTGGAGTTTGTAGGTAAGGGGGGAAAGAACATGGGTGATAGTGAGTGGGCCTTCTTGCTTGGGAGCAAATTTCAGGTGAAAGATAAGGTGCTTTAGGTTTTGGGCCTTGAGCCAAACTTTGTCACCTTTACAGAAGGGGATAAATTTTCCATGAAAATGTGATTTCATAACTTGTCTAGCAAGCTCATGTGCTGCCAGGGCTTTGTATCAAGCTGCTGAGAGGGGTTTTAGTCATTTTTTGACTGCTGGGAGGTTGGTTTCAGTGATGATGGTGGGGAAGGGACAAGGTTTGAAGCCTATCATGAGAAAGAAGGGGGATTTGCTAGTGACAGAGTGGGGGCGATGATTGTGTGCTAATTCAGCATGGGAGATCATATCAGACCATGTAGAAGGGGAGTTGCCACAGAAGATGTGGAGATAAGTCTCTATTTCTTGGTTTACTCATTCAGTTTCTCCATCAGATTGAGGGTGGTATGTGGTGGAGAGGGAGAGGTTGTATCTGAGGAGGCATCCAAGTTCTTTTGCAAAGGAGAAGGCAAATTGGAGGCCATGATCAGAGATGATTTTATCATAAAGGCTGAACCAGGTGTAGACCTTGTGGAAAAATGATGAGGCAATCCCTTTGGCAGAAATGGATTTCTTGGTAGGGCAGAGAATCACCCCCTTAGTAAGCCCATGGTCAACCATGACCAAAAGACTGTCAAAGCTGGAAGAGACAGGGAGATCTGTTAGAAGGGGAGGGAGGAGGGAGAAGTGATGGGGGAGAGGGGGGGAATGGTGGGGTGGGTATTTGCCTTGGTGAATTGACAGAGAGTGCATCCTTTGACATATTTGCATACAAAGTGGGCAAATGTCAAGTCTGCTTCCTCTGCTTGTCTGTGGAGGTTGGATGTAGGTCAGAAGAGGTGGAGGTATGGAGTCCTGGGTGAGACCAGGTTGGAGGGGTGAGAGTGTCAGCTTCAGGTAATGCCTGTGCCCTTGTGTGGTCCG